>VYXB01002180.1:30174-90259 GCA_013397135.1 Pachyramphus minor | reverse complement strand
CTGTATGCCTTTGCCAACCTGTTGTCAATTTCTTTGTCGATCTTACCGTCTGAGGAGATGATGCTTCCCAGGTAATTAAATTGCTGGACTGTTTTGAGTTCTGAGTTGCCAATGGAGATATGGGCATGATGGAAGACTTCTTGAGGTGCATGTTGATAGAGAACCTCTGCCTTCTTCAAGCTGACTTCCAGCCCAAAAAACACAGCAGCCTCTGCAAAGTGTATCTTAATGTATAAGCTGCATATACAGCTATGTGTTTGTACTCACAAACACAGTTACTTGAAATCTAAGGAAGTTAGGACTTTTTTAAGGTACTCTTGGGATTGCATTTCCACAAATTTTCCATCTGTATCATCATCCATTTTCAGCTTTTATCTCAATATTTGAGTGTCAGGATGAGGCCAATAATGAGACACTGTTGTATCTTATGATTACATATCAAAGATTTAAGTTAAAATGCAATAGGAAAAAAATGAAAATCCAAGAATGACTGTAAAGTACAGATAAGTAGGAACATCTGTTTTCCCAGTATTATCTCAAATTACCCCTTCCTAATAATTATTCTGTTCTCACATTTACGTGTAGATTATTTCTTGCTTTTTTCCTTTACTATGTATTAAATTGCATGGTAATATCTTATTTCACAGCACTATAATTAAAACATACAATACTTTACGCACATGTAGATGTCAGTGAACCATACTTTGCTGAAATTGCTGAGCTTTGCATACTTCAGCTACAAAAAATTATTTAACAGTATTTATGGAATAATTTTATCATCATAAAAGGATGCATGCTTTATTATTTTGTTTCATACAGCAAAGCTCACCTACAGGTTTAGGAGCATTAAAGAATTCTCTGTTGGCCTATAAGATGCCTGAGAATTGTGCCCTTTCTCACACAGTCTGTTCCTGAAATAATTTACAGCATATCTTGTTCTTTTGCTCTTTGGCCCTCATCATTATTGGTTATTAATTGCCAGGTCACTTAGGAATTGAAATATAATGCTCATATATTTCCCTTAGGGTACTGATTATCTACTTCTCTTTCCTCTGGTAGCAATAAAAGTCTCTTATGAAATAACTGACTGCCATAACTGTATTGCTAGTAGAGTTGAACAAACTCATTTTTGTCAGGATATCAGACTCAAAAAATTGCTTCTGCATAATTCATGTAATAACTGCACACAAAATAGAGATGAAAGTCTGCTAGAAGAGTAAAGAAGCAAAGCGAGTATACATATAATTGTATAAAAAGCAAAATTACTGAACAAATAAATAAAGCATATATATATATACATATGTAAGTGGTCTAAAATTGTGAAAGGAATAATATTTTACTGAAGACGTATACAATGCAAACTCTATATTTATGTGTCTACTATGACAAACAGGTGAAATGATTCTCTTCAGAAACAAGCTATTTTTTAGGGTAGATAGGTATACACCTTTTCAAAACCTAGTAAAATACTGTCACAGAACCTCATTATAAGATAGAAAATCCTTTCATTGATTGCCTGAACTTATCATGCCTAGGTAGAATTCCCAGGTTTTGGCACTACTGTTGATACTTGGTGCATATGCATTTTTCCCTGCTTATTCCCTATATGTTACCAGATGTCTGTGATGTCCTTCCAGGGGGTACTTTTGCTACATGGAGTACCCAATTTAATTTTGTTTAGAGACTTATACCCATTCTGCTATAGCATGTTTAAGGTATGGTGAATCTCATAAGCCGGAACCAAACCTGGCAAGGGACACAGACAATAATAAGAAGGGCTTCTTATTACCTAAAAAAAAGGTCAAGGAAGGTATAATCTCCCCAATAAAAAATGCTGGAAAACTAGTAAGAATGGATGAGGAGAAGGCTGAGGTACTCAACAACTGTTTTGCCTTGGTCTTCAGTGACAACCTCTCTTCCCACACTTCTTGAGTGGATGGACAACAAAATGGGGACTTGGGGAGCAAAGTCCCTCCCACTGTAAGCAACGATCAGGTTCATGACCACCTGAGGAACCTGCATGTAAATTCAGTCTGTGGGGTATGCAGCAGATAGAGAAAACTTGTAGTTCTTGTAGTGCCAGTACTGTCCATCCTAAATGTGATTTTTGTAAATAGGTCCAAGCTGATTTACCACCTGTAGATTATGCCTATGGTAGAATGTAGTTAATATGTCGTTAATAACATGAACATGCAAATTCATAATTACATGAAGATATATATATATATTCTATACTGTCAGTATTATTTCTGCAGTAGTACTAAAGGTATCTTTACTGAAAATGTATTTCTAGCACCATCTAGTTTTCTTTTTTACAAGACCTTAATAGTGATGTGAAATTAATCCTGGATTTGACTATCTTACACAGACTTTTCTTTCCTGCAGTAATTTCCAGCCATGGCTTATCAGCACACAACAGAAAAGAAATGGAAATACAGTCTTCTTAGCTCTGAGTAACTGTGGAGCAAATGTTTTACAGAAATCCTAGTAATTTTATGATTTATGACAGCCATAAAAAGTAGGGATAACACATTCATCTATCAGGGTTTTCCTTTAATAAGCCTGGTTAACCCAAATTTTCTTTTGAATCACAATACTATTTTAAATATGTTTTTACATATTATCTACTAGTACAGTCAGATTATTTAAACAGATTAAATTCAGATTATTAAAAAAAACAACATGATCCTACTCATAAACCATGTCTTGAATCAGCCTTTCAGACATTTCCATTTAAGCTTGTAAATTTTTCTGGAGAACACAAGCATTGGCTAGTGTTACACTAAATATTTTTTCTATAAAATGCCCCATGGCTATCAAAAAGCAGAAGAGAAAATGAAAACAATCTATAGGTAAGAGAGAGGGGAAACAGTTTTGAGGGAACAAGAGGAACCTCATTTCAAGAGCTACTCCCACCTTCTAGACCTTTACGAGCAGAGAGCAGCAGCAGTTTGATAACTGTATTAAGAACAAACTTTTTAATTTTTTTTTAACTAACTAACCTGACTGTTCTCACAAAGAAAATTTTTTCTTTGTCTTTAATTCCTTTTATTTCTTTCTGTATCTTAGTCCATCATAGAAAGTCCTCAACAAGAACCTTATGTGTATTGAATGACAATTATCTTTTCCTGTTCAGTAGCTCATATCCTTACCCTAGAACATGGAAAACTAAAGGAGTGTACATTTTAAAAATATTTTTTTGTGTGTTGTTTTTTTTTGGTTTTGGGGTTTTTTTGTGTCATCCTTTATAAATATTGGAGTTTTATTTACTTATATATGCAGACTATATAACTCTTCTGATAATAGAGGGGTCAGGGTATTTGCTTCTCCTTTTTCAATTAGATTCCTTTGATCACATATTCCTTATCTGAATTGTACATCATTGGCCATTTATTTAATACTTGGCTAGTGACAAGTGAACATAATAGAATTTATCAGAAGCAGCAATGAGCCATCCCTTTTTGTAAATCCCATTAATCACAATGTCAAGCTGGATAATCATTGGGTCAAATGATAATTTCTGACCTGTAATCATCTTTGTCTGTGGATAAATGAATAGCCCATATATATTTACACTTGGGCAGTTTCATCATACATTCATGAAGATTCCACCTATGTATTAAATATAAGTCAGAACAGGATCTATGTCCTCACCAAATTCAAGTATTAGAAGCTCACATATGTGTTTCTTGTTTTCAATAAACTGAAAAATGTGGAAGGTTCTTCAGAAGTACTTTTTCCTAGAAATCTTAATTGGGTCCAGAAAAAGTCTTTAGTTCTGGACAGGATTATTTTTTGCAGTAGCCAGGAAGGGGTGTAGCTAGCTACCATGTCAGGTCATTTTCTGGGGATGGGAGAAGTGTTAGGGTTAGGGTGGGTGTAGAATGTGGCAGAGGTCAGGTATTTTTTGAGAGATTTTTGTGTGAATCATTTGCCTCTTTCTTGTACCCACTGTCATTAGCGTTGTTGGTGTTACTGTTTGTTTTCTTATCTCATTTCTGTTTCTAGTAAATTGTTCTTAACCCATGATCTTCACCTTTTCTGCCCCCAATTCTCCTCTCTATCCCCCCGCAGGGGGAAGGGAGGGGAAGAGGGAGTGAGCGAGCTGCACATGGCTTGGAAAGCCTCAGTGGAAGCACCAATTCAGGGAACACCATTCCTAAAACACAACATCTTCACTTGTCTGGTGGGGTTTTGGTTGGTTTGTTGGGTTGTTGTTTTTCAGTGGGGGAGGAGGGAATATAGTGGGTTTTTTCTGTTCTCTTCATTATTCCTTGAAGATCTTCCATACCAATGAATTATCCACTAGTATCTCCAGTAATATCATGAAGCTATTTTGTATCTGTCAGAAGAATGAAAGATGTCCACAAACTTAAAAGAATGCAGTTCTGAAGTGAAATCACTCACGAACATTTATTTGCTCTAATATTCATGACATAACCTCTTTTACAAGCAATATGAATTTAAGTTTCTTACCCTAGAGAATATTAAAAGGATCATACATTGCAGTTCATTGATAAATCACACCACAAAAAATACAGTTATACAGATCAAATTTTACCTTGACATATGGAAAGTAAATTTAGTACCACTGTTTATTTAATGGAAAGATTTTGTTCATAATGATGAACATTAACATATGTTCCCTGTAGCTAGTAAATTTTTAACAAATAAAAGAACTACAGAATTTAAAACTTGAGTATGATACATAATACTTATACTTTGGAGTAGCCTTGTGCATAAAAAATTTCAAGATCCATTTCTATGTGTTTGTATCTTTACATGCCAATCAGCATCAGTCTTCTAGACACTGCATATGGATGTAGCAAAGTCCAATCACTTACTCCAAGTAGCCAAAATGCATATGGGAGATCTGACTACCCAGACTAATGCAGGAGGTAATAGCAGAACTGGGAATAAATACAGAAATAGCCCACAAATTCACAAATTAGAGAGCATTTAACTTTCAGAAAATGACTCACATTTTACATTTCCTAGCATGATGAGATGATGAGAAGTGGGAGGCATCAGTATTCCATTTACCTGGAAACATACAGTAAGTTCATATGACCACTGATGGCCAGAATTCTAGTAGGGTAGATGTCATTACCTTGTACCTTCTGTACAAGAACTTACTGGTCAGAAAGTTTTTCTGAGGAAGTGACTACCTTGAATATTTACTTTTCCCAGATATGGGAATTCCCAATAGAGTGGCCATCCAGATTAAAGGTATTAGGAGGAGGGTACCTTCTGCTAAACATGAGTAACTCTTCCAGTAGTGAGGAATTAAGGAAGAAAGTAAACAGAGTCCAGGTTGAATTTATCCTAATCAGTAAATCTTCTACAAAGGCTTGGATTAAGGCTGCTCTCACAGTTCATCTACTCATGTGAAACACAACAAGAGGTCAGCATCAGGAAGACCCAGAATTCACCTTGTATATCTGTAGGTAACAAAAATATGTTATTTCAAAAATTCATGAGATATTTGGATTATGTTTGAGGCAGGTGTAGCATGACTTGGCCTGGTGTCTCTGCAGGTCAGCGATTGCCTCAGTATGTCCAGAAGCTAAAGCCAGATGTAGGGTCATACCAGATTGCTTCTAACTCCAGTGTGCTAACTTGAAGGATAAACAGTAAGAATGGTTGAGAAATTTTTCTGGTCAGCTGGTGAAAAACAATGCATGGTTATGAATTATGCACTGGTAATTTCAATACCCACTGGATACAAAAAAGGTAGATAAGAAAAGGAAAAACTAGTCCTATTTTACCATGGAATTATTATGGTTTTTAGGTTGGAAGGGATCTCTAAAATGTTAAGAACACAGTGATCAAATCCTCATCCAATCAACTTAAGAACAGTTGAAAAGATGGAGATACTAAAAGCTCTCTGGACAACCGCAAAGCAAAGCTTGTAGGACCAAAAGTTTGACATAGTTTTTCAATTTCAGCACTGGCTCTAGCAAAAGATACAAATAAGTTACAAAAATTTACATTACTTTTCTCGCATATAAACTAAATTCAGATTGAAGCAAGACAGTTATCTAAACATATTTTGGATTATAAGTAACTGGCTAATACTTTAAAAGATTTATAGCAAATATCATCACAAATCCAGTTCAGGATCCTTCTGTTGAGAAGAAAATTCACATTAATGTTTTTTCACCTTATTCTATTCACAAATATATAAAAGGATACCCCTGAACAAAAATAAAAGAAAAGATAAATTCCTCCCTCTTACTGTCAAAATGGAAGACTATTTGCCAGATCTCACACTCAAATCACATTCAGTATTCTTTGCAAAACAAACAGGCCAACTGGTCTTAAACTTCTCCATAATATACAACTCTTGGCATGATTTTGTATCTCAGAACATTAAAGAAAGGTCCAAAATGTAAGGTCCAAATGTTTTAACTGACAGGGAAAACATGGTGATTCTGCTTTTCACTAGAGTTGCTTAATGAGAGCTGATAAAGTTGATCCCTTTTGGTGTGTTGTGCCACATACAGCTCACAGCTGGTGTAGAATTTTTAAGACATGAAGCAGGAGCAAAAAAAGTCAATGACACTCAAAGCTTGCAATTGTGCTAGTAAAACAAAAAGTGCTGGGACAATAGTCCCTGTTATGGGCACTAGTAATCTATAATCTCAATTAGTTAGAATGACCAGCACTTCCCAAAATTCTTATAGACAGTTTGGACACTAGCCCAGTCCACAACAGTCAGTTTGATCAAAACCTTTTTTTTTTTTTTTTTTTTCAGAAACCTGGAGTGTAATAATATTAACAAGTCAAATGTTTTTATTTAGAAAAAAACTCATAACATCATGAGTTCTCAAACAGAAAATTTGCAGTAGTGCACAAGAACTTCACTGAAAATCATGTCTGTCATAAACAAAGCTTTTGAGTTCTGATATATATCACAAATAATCTCAAGGTTCTTTTAGTCCAGACATTAACTAAGACAAAATATTTGTCTTTTTATACAGTATATCACTCCTTTTCTGTACATTTTGAATGCAGAATTTGATATAGAAAATGGTTTTGAAGCAGTGCTGAGAACATTTTTTGCCATATAAACTGTATGGATACATTTGCGGCATACTTAATAAAGTCCTCTAAGATCAAAAAAAAGCTTTCAGGATTTAGTACCTTATACTAAATTATGTCTTGTAAGCAAAAACATTAATTTAGAGCTGAAAAATCCATGAAAATCACATCTGCTTCTATGTCTATTCTAAATATCTTAAATATACCTGGAGGAAGGACCCTAGTCATCTTATTTAGCTTCCACTTTTACTGCAGCAACAGCAAAGAAAGCTGAAGAGACAGGCAATGAGAATCCATGGTCTAGATGCAACTTGTGCTTTAAGCATGGAGTGCCCTTGTTTTCTGTAAAAATGACCCAGTCCAAACTAAGAAGCAGTATTTCCATCATGAGATTACCCTGGATGTTATTAACTGGCCAAGGGTCCAGAAAGAGCTATCAGCCTCTGGCATGTATTTTGAATATCAGAAGTATCAAGACAATTTAAAAAGTTTGGATATTGGTACTATTGCTCTTGGTTTGCACATCAACCTCTAGAAAACTAAAGCCCATAAAGTGGTAATCTTAAAGTGATTTGTCTAATATCTGCATCTGGAAAAGTCAGATGATATCTGATTTTTCAGGCCAGACAACCTATGTTTGTGTTACTATATTTCAGTATTTATAAGAAAAATGAGCATGTCTTAATCTGCAACCTGAAATCATTGTATCACAATTTCCTGAATTTTGCAGTTTGTAGTGTATAACACATAGCAGTGATCCCTATGTGGGGATCGCATATGGAATAAAAGAAATTATAAAGGGGGACCTGTCTTCACTAAGTGGCAAAGCTTTTGGGAAACAAAAATAAATCTGACCTATCCTCTCACTTCCAAACAAACTTTGTTCTTAAAATGTCTGCAAGAAAAACTTGCCTGTATACTTGAGGGATGTGCTGATTAGTATTGGAAGGTAAAAAAAGAAAATTTGCTTTTTCTATGGTAAGGAAGGAATATAGGAGTAGGACACCATAGATGTTCCATTTATAAGTGTTTCTGCAGGACTCAGAGGTTTTCCCACAGCTGTGGGAAGCTGACATAAAAGCATCATACTCACAGTCTTTTTAATGTTCAAAAACATGATTCCCTTTTTTCATACTATAAATACTTTATTTTATTAAAGAATTTTCAATTATGAATGCTTTGCTATCTATATATGACCTCCAATCCAAAGAGCAAACGTGCAGTAGAAAGCACTAAGAAGCCACTTCAAAATCTGTGAGCTTAAATGATTCTCCTCAAAGCAGATATTTTTTATTTATGCCATTTTCTCTCAGGTCTCTACCTATTTTACTAATTTTGTGTGCTAACCCTGATAAGTTGCTCAGCCACAAACAGATGCTTGCTCACTCACTCCTTGTGGGATGAGGGAGAGAATTAGAATTGTAGAAAGGAGAAAACTCCTGAGTTGAGACAAAGACAGTTTAATAGGTAAAGCAAAAGTTCTATGCATGAAAAGCAAAACAAGGATTTCATTCACCACTTCCCATGGACAGGTGTTCAGCCTTTCCCAGGAAAGCAAGGCTCCATTATGTGTAATGGTGACTTGGGAGGACAAATGTCATCATGTGAACATCTCCCCTTCCTTCTTTGTCCCCACGTCTATAAGTTGAGCACAACACCAGATGGTCTTGGATCAGTTGGGATCAGCTGTTCCAGCTCCTTGTACACCCACAGCCTTCTTGCTGGTGGCAAAAGCCTTGACAGCAAGCACTGCTCAGAAATAAATCTCCCTGAGTGCCACATCTACACATCTGAGGATGGTGACTCAACCCTGGCAGCCAGTTCCAGTGCTTCAAAATATTTTCTATGAAGAAATTTTTTCTGATACCCAACCTAATGTTTCCCTGGCACAACTTGAGGTTGTTTCCTGTGTCCTATCACTCATTACTTGGGAAAAGAGACCAACTTTTATCAGTTTAAAATCTCCTTTCAAGTAGTTGAAGAGATTGATAATGTCCCTCTTAACCCTCCTTTTCTCCAGTCCAAAAAAACCCAGTGCCCCAAACTGCTCCTTATCAGACTTGTGCTCCAGACCCTTCATCAGCTTTGTTGCCTTTCTCTGAACTCTCTCCAGAATCTCAACATCTTTCTTGCAGTGAGGGGCCTGTAGGGGAGTGAAGTTTCTCTTTGGTGATGAGAAAAGAAACAGCCTTAGCATTGTCTCATAGCCAGCCTGGAATGGGTGTGCTCAGGGGATGCCTTTGGGCAGCAGAACTGGGCTGGGGAACAAATCTAAGGCAGCACTCAGTGCTAACACTCACAGGATTGGTGCTGGTGCAAATGTGTATGAGGAACAGGTTTATAAGGCATATTTGTAGTGAGTGAATAAAGCTGGAAATAACGGTAGCATATCTGAGAGCAACCTCTAGACCAAAGGGACTAAATTGCTGTGGGTAACATATGTTCACAGCAGGTCAAGAGCTTTCATTCTGACAGGATTTTTTACATAATGCCAACCTCTAAGCATATACAAGTCAAAAACTTTTGTGCTGTATGATTTAAGTCCAGCCTTAACATTACTGGAATCATCAGAATGCCAAACTTTAAAATTGCAAACTGACAGAAACATTTGTAGTTTATTCCTATCAGTGAAAGAGCTGCATCCAAAATAGGTCGTTTGCTTATTCATATTTAGAGTTATCTATGTTTACAGTCTGATATAACATTTTTTTTCTATTTTTCGTGCTCTAATTTTGACTTTCAGTACAAGACTAAATAAGAAAATGAAACCCAGAAGGAATGTAGTGCATGTTACCTCAGTAATTGTTTGAGTCAATGTCAAATTGTTGGATGATGTATGATGTACGATGATACTATCCACAGAAAAGCAAATGCTAAGCACAGAATACAAGGGGAGTACTTGTTTCACTGTAATGAAAGTAAGATTACAATCTGATTTTCTGAATTTGAAAAATACCAACTATTTCAGATGACAATAAGAGTGCAGAAGATTAGGAAGCGGAAGTTAAATTTTTTTTCAGAAAATTAAATTAGATAGCTATGGTTCTGTCAGATCTTATAAGTTTGGCAACATGCTGAAGGACACCTTGAAATAATGGTGAGCATTGGACCTGGTGACAATAATATAAAAGTATGGATATATGTGCAAATTTTTTGTACTAAGATAGAGGATTATTGTAAATTTGTCAGGTGCTCTGTGGTATCTGCCAATGTGTCTGCTATTGCTCTACTCTTAATTCAAGGTTATTGTTCTTTTTTTAACATAGGGGTGAAAGGGTGCGGTAGCTATTGCAAAGCTAAATCATGGTAACATATTTGTCTTGGCTATACACCTCTTAATCCAGCAATTTAACTTCCCATACAAAGCACAGAAGCTTTGGTTCTTAGCTTCACTCTTATCAATGAATGGATATGAGAGAAACTTTCCAAGCATATTTTATGTTTGACATTTGTAGTGGATCAAAGCTTGGACTTGATGATCTCAGAGATCCTTTCCAACCCGGCAGATTCTATGATCCTTTGATTCTATGATTTAAAACAAAATTGATCTAAATAACAAAATATCAGATTTCCTGCAATAGTAGTAAAGGAAGAATCCAGCCTCAAGATTACCTTCCTAACCTGAATGACACTTCTTTTCCCCGGACATGCATTCACTCTAAATGTTCTACCTCTAAATTACTTAACACTGACAAAGTTGCTTATACCAGCTAATTGCTTACCACTAATAAAGTTCTGTCTACTTCTTTCCCTAAACAGTTCATTTCACTCTATTGTGTTCATGCTCCTCATAAAGCTTTTATTTCCCTGCCTGTTTGGCAGCTCCTGATGCATTTGAGTGAATCCACAACTACGTCTGTTCTTGAGACATTCACTTCCTCTGAGAAGGTCTTAATACCTCCTAATATATTTTGCTTGCCTCCCATTTTGTCATTAGTTCAAACTAAATTTTTCCCTTACCAGTGATGAGCACTACCTTGTAGCCCACTTTCAGGGCAGCAAAGCTAAATTCTGTCAGCACCATTGCACTGGCTGCTCTCATCTGGTCAAGGTTTCCCTTTATCTCCAGAGGTCTCTTAAACAGACTGTTATTATGGAATCTGCTTTAATCTACCTCTATGATATCAGTTTATCTTTTTTTTTTCTAATATTTTTCCAGAGGTCCTTTTTATTTGCCTTTAAGTAATGGAGATATAACAATTAAATAGTTGTAAAGAGAGCAGTCAGAAACTGTCCTGAATTTGTGGAAGCAAGTACTTAGTTTATTCAAACCAAGTAATCAAGACAGCCATGTTATAAAAATGCATGTTCGAATTTTTACTCTTCTTGCAGTACCTTTTTCCAGTTATAGGTTTTCAATTCTTTTTCTATACCTTTTCTAACTTCCTTTGGAGTTATTCCACCAATGGCAGCTTGGGGTTGAGGGTGAGGTCCCCAAAAACATGGGTGTAAGAGGGTGCAACGTTGATGTGCCATGCTCCCATTGGCATGCTTTTTGCAGTTGCAGTGTCTGTGGAGCTGTAGGCTTTGTCACACTCTCTAAATCCTAACCTCACCTCTTACCTTAATTTTAAGACAAAATTACATTTTTTCCTCATATTTTAAATTTCAATAGATCCTTCTTTTTTATTCTGTTTGTATTGCATTAAATTTTTCATATAAATTACCAAGTAGATGTATAGATATGCAACATTTAAGGAAACACATTGATAAGATATTAGAGTTCAAAAATTCACAATCTCAAATAGTTTTGAGGGAAATTACAAGTTATTAATTATGTATTTTAAGCATATATACAGCAGAAGTATTTCAATAATTTTCTGTGTTTTTGACAAGAGGAGGGATTGAGTTTTACTTGTTACATGCTTATAAAAATGATGATTCGAACATTTCAAGCTACAGTCTAGCTTAATTAGCTATTTAAGCCGTTGATTAACAGGACTTAGAGTTAATAAGTGCATTTCAAAATAGTAGAAAAATTTCACTGGAGGCAAAATAATCCACCTGAGGTTTGCATTTGGTTCATGTACGACAGGATAAAAAGTTATCTAGAAAATAAAGTAACAGATTTAAGCACTTCAATGTTTTAAAAACAGATATTATTTCCTTTTAATCTTTATAGTCCTCAACACAGCTTTAAATCATATTTAAGTAACATTTTATAAACACAGATAATCAGACCATATCCTTGCTGTGTTATATACATCTGTAACAAATAGATAGTTTTCAAGAAACTGTTGATCAAGAAAGCAGTCCAGAAGGTATTCCAATCTGGTAAGCAGGTTCTAATTTCTCTGATGTCCTGACTGTGTTCCCAGAAAATATAATTTACTATCATTCTGGACTACAAAGAAAATACAAATTGTTTTTTAAACAGTCAAAATCTCTTTGCTTTTCACATGAGAAAAATATTATCAATAAATTATTGGTTACACTGCTGGATCACTTACAGAAGCAAGAAGAGGGGAGAAAGAAGAAAAATGACATTCAATAAGAAAGAACTTCCCTGTTTCTTTGCTTCTAAAACTTCTCTTTGCTTAAATGTCATTCAGTTATTTGCCTCCCATATGTCTGTGATTTAATTATAATCAAAACTGTCAAGAAGATATTTTAAATCACAGCGGTTTGCCAATGTTTTCTGGCACAAGCATGGAAATTTTCTGTGATAATCTTTTCTCTACCTTCAAATTTATATTAATGGCCATCATTTCTCAGGTTGCCTTCCTAAGAAGTACTAGGGATCATGATTGAAAGAGAAATAAACTATATATTGCCTACAGCAGTGAGCAGTTGGTGTTTTAACTGTCTGAATACAAACTTAAGAAAACAATTCTGCCTTTATGTGACAAGGGCCTTTATGGCTTAGACACTAACAGCACCTAGCCTGTCCAAGATGACCATGAGGTCATTTTGATGAAGAGATGAAGAGATTATTGTAAGGCTAACTGAATTAGAAAGAGTCTGTCAGTAAGTGAGAAAGTGCAAAAAAGTTAAGAAGTTTGAAATGGTCACTGAAACATTGTTTTCTCAAGCAGAGAAAGAAAACAATAGAACATCTCTCTTCAAACTCTCTACCATGGCAGCGTTGCCACCTGCTAGACAAAGTAGCTCAAAGCTCCATCCAACCTGTCCTTGAACACTTACAGCAACGGGGCATCCACAGCTTCTATGGACAACCTGTTCCAGTGCCTCATCATCCTCTGAGTAAAAAACTTCCTCCTAACACCTAACCAAAATATTCTCTCCTTTAGTTTAAAATGGTTCCCTCTTTCCCTGTAAATGTAAAGAGTTGTTCCCTCTAATTATTATAAGTCCCCTTTAAGCACTGAAAGGCCGGAGCCTTCTCTTCTCCAGACTGCACAACCCCAATTCTCTCATCCTGTCTTCATAGGAGAGATTCTCCATCTCTCTGATGATCCCATTACTTACTTGAGGAATCCTTCTTTGTGCCAAGCAGGGGCAGTACAGCTTCTATTCCCTTAGACAGGAAAACTCAGATGCATGCTATGCTCTGGACAATGCTCAAAGGAGCAACTTTTGGCATGTAATGCATTTGTTGTATGATACAAGCAGGTGACACAGTGACAAAAATATTTCTTCTGAGTTTAGAAAATTAAATGTTGTTATTTATAACTCGGTGTCTTCTATCTAAAGTCAGTCTTCCATTTAGTCCTAAATGTTCAATCAGTTAGTCAATTAATCAGACCTTTTACCCTGATTTTCAGAGATGTTTCATTTCCTTCTTTGGTCACCAGAAAATTTCTAAATTTTGACAGTACCTACAAGGCCTCCAGTTCTAAGGATTAGAATTTAATTACACTGCAGAATCTTACTTCTCTGTTGTGGACATGACTTAATTTAGCTGTGTCCCCTAGTTACAAATAATATTAGACATAATAGTATATTTATAATCCACCTGTTATCCATATGAAGTGTGAACAATGCTGGAGCATTTCAAAAGAAATATAAATTTATACCAAACAGGTCAGCAGAACAGTCATAGCATTATATTAGCATTCATCACTTGATTAAAGTATATGTATTCTAGCTAATGAATGAATTAATAATATGGAGTAGATCTATTAGCCAGATCTACACCCACCCAGTCTGTGGTCAGTTGCAATATAAGAGATGACTCGTAATAGTAACAGAAATTCAACTTTCAGAAGGATGAATCATATTTCAGGTTTTTTATTCTTCTGGTCCTTGGCTACATTTTATTTCACTCTTTATTTTAATATTACCTAGTGTTCATAAAAGCAGAATCTGTTCATTGCAGTCAAGGACACCATTTATGCATAATGTTAAATTTTATAAAGCTAGTCTCAGGTCATCAAGAATTCTGATCATGCTCATTCTAAGAGATTTTGTAATAACTAAAATAATCTCAGAAAGAAAAGTACAAAGCTGGTCTCAAAACTAGTTATGGAAAGATGGAGGAGAAAAGATAGAGGAGACCAATCCACTTCTTCAAGTCATGCATGAGCATGTTCTCAGATCAAGGTTTTTTATTTATACCTGCTAGCAAACAGTACACCATCTGCACAAAACATCTGGACAGAGGTGCAATTGGTGCATTGTTTTCTGCAAATCCAGTTCTTTAAAAACTGGACAACTCAGTAATCACCACTTAATTGCAGAGCTGCTGTTCTAAAATATCCATGAGAGCAAAATAATAACAACTGCATGTAGGAGGCAGATGGTACCACCTAGTCCCACAACATAAAAACAGCTTGTAATCTTTTTGAAAAAGGAAACCACTTCTAACTCTAAAGAAAACTCTAAAACAATTGTACTTCATTCTTTCTGTCTCTCTTCTCTCTGTCTTCTGTCTGTCTATTTAGTTTCTATTTAAGCATTTAGGAATATGGAGAAACACAGACAAGAAAGTGTATTATTTTAACAGTTGAAGTCATATATTAATATATTTTAACACAAATACTGTTTCTGCTTCCATGTGTTAGATTCCACATTCGAGCAGGTAAAGTAGGAGGAACACATCTTCTATATTTTGTAGTCTGAGACGAGCATGATACACTTTGAAATTCTCAGGTCAGCCATGAAAATGGATTCCTTGTAGACAAACAAGCAGAAAATTCCAAGGTGCCAGTACAGCTAAGTATGGCCTTTATTCCAGGAGGACAAATACTTTAAAAAATATCTTTCCCACAAGTAAATGAAATGTTTTGAGGATATAAACAAAAAGCCTGACCATGATTCAGAGAAGGCTTGTGTCAGATTGCTATTTATCTAATACCTGTTTAGTAATTCATGTTTTTGACGAGTGACTAGGACAGGCAAATGGTGATTTGGCAGAGAATGTGGAAGAGAGAACCCACGAGGTCTTGAGCTGCTACCTTAATTAGCTAAGTTGTGGAAAAATAAATCTTATACAAGTAGGTAAATTTTTATCATTAATCCATGATGTTTGGTCTCCTACATTTGTTAAATCAAACTTATAGAAAATTAATACATACTTTGGAGTTTCATAATCACCTCAATATTCCACGCTCTGCTCATGTTTTTAAACATTGAAAAAGCAGGTCAAGCAATTTAGTGCCCTAGATTTTATTCCCAATAATTTCTATACTAGATATTTCACCTTTATTGTACCCTTTTCTACAGAACACATAGAATCTGATGACTGACTCTTTTGCCATTGCTGCAAAGAAACAATAAACACTCCTCTAACTAACTAGAGCATCTAATCATCTTTGGCAATCAAAGGGTTTGTAAATGTCACTGCACTTTGTCACATCCTTCCAGCTGACAGTGCAACAGTGATGATTTTACACAAGCGCTCAGTTCTTTTGTTTGACCTCCAAACACAGCACACATGAAGAGAAAAGGAAATTGAAAGCTGGCATTTTCACACAGAAAATCCTTAATCAAAGTTGTCAAATGTGTTTGTTCCAGAGGGATGGACTCCCCAATATATTTTAATTAAATATTTGACATAGTTCATTTTCTCTCCTTCATATGATTCTACCTGAATAGAATTCCAGGTCCAAGGTTAGCACTTTCCTGTGTCCTATTGCTAATGCACATTTTAAACTGTAAGGTATATCATATTTAGGGATAGACAGAACTGATTTTCACCAAGAGTGTGTACAAGATATGACTCTTATCATGGGAAGAAAATGAGCTTTATGATTTGAAAGGTTTGCTTAATATTTTTTTTTTTTTTAGATACTGAGGCCTTTTTTTAATGTTTTTCCTACTTTATGTGACTATAATATATTATAAATTGAATGGGAAATTCCAAATTTTCTTTCCTTGATTTGCTGCCAGTATTCTACTACTTTTTTTTTTCTCAGAAATTATAGATAAGCAAGAAAACATAAATATGCTACCATTTTACATTCCCAACAACAAATAATAAGAATTTTTACTGGATTATTAATTACAGAAATCAAAAATTTAGTCTAGCTTTGCAGAAATTCAGTAAAATGTGAGTTTGAGGTTCAAAAGGAGAAAACCAGAAACTTCAGGATAAAAAACCAACACCAAAACAAAAAATCAAAAGTACTTTTCTGGTGCGGAACTTTTCAGTGAGACTTGTAGTCAGATGTGTCTGTCTATGAGAAATATTTAGCCCAGAATTGACTGTCCAGGTGCACTGCCCAGACACCTCCTTCTGCACAGGAAGAAATGGATATAGCCTGGGCAGGATTCTTGTTATCACAAAATCTACAACTGAGTGAGATCAATCATGTCTCATGAATGTTTACCTTTCTAATTAGCTATAAAAACAATCTGAAGTAATGATATCATGCAGCTAAAGAGATAGATATAGAAATAACTATATATGTATACATATATATATTTTTATATCTCCGTGTGGTTGCATTTAATCCATTCCACGCAGTTGACAGTCTGTAATTTATAGAAAACAACAAAGTGGGTTTTGTTTGATTTATGGGCAACTGTTGTTTATTTGAATAAAATGTATCAAAACACTGTGTTAGTATTCCATAACGGTCAAAAAAGCAAAATAAATGTTGGAAGGATAAAAAGACATTTTTTTGTGTGTGTGTGAATCTATTGTCTGTCTGCCTGTTTCCTGCTTGACTTTGGAATCTATCTGGACCTTCTACCTGAAAAGTATAGTAGAATCAGAAAGACAGAGAAGGGCAACAAGAATGATCAAAGTAGTGGATTAGCTTTAGTGTGATGAATGAGTAAAGAAACTGGGAGTCTATAACCTTGAAAAGGCAAAACTGAGATTCTGTAACAGACTTTAAAATTATGAGTGTCCTAGAGAAGGTGAATAGATATGATTATTTACCTCTGCAACTTCACATGAAAATATCACTGCTGGGTTTAGAATAAAAAAGAAAAAAGCGTTAGATGAGAGAATCACTAGTTTTTACAGAGAGAAACTAGACAAATTCACAAAAGTAGAAAAAAGTGATATATAAATAGCAAAATTAGTGTTGTCGTTCTTTTAAAAAGCTTATTTACATATAGAAAGTTTGCAAGTTTGAAAAACTTGACAAGTGAAAATCAGGAAACAAATTCAACAACTAGTTCAAACCTGTCCTATAAGATTCCTGAATACAAGTCTTTTAATATAAGCCTTTGAAAAGATCTGAAGAGAAAAAAGATGTAGTGCTGAAAGTCTAGTTATGTCTATCTTTAAAACTTACATTTCAGTACCACAGCCTCAAGAGTCAAGTGTAAAACCTAAAATCTGCCACCTCAAGGGAGAAGCTACTCCTTAGAGACACTGTTCTAAAAGCCAAATGAGACGCACATATTCAGCGTTTTTACCTACAAATAAGGAGAAATATTCCCGTTTTCAAGGTTGAAGAAGTGATCTAATATACTAAATCACACTGCCTATTGCACTGTGTTCCTGAAGGAACTTGTAATTTTTTCAGTTTTCGCTGCAGAGGCCATACATTATTTATGAACAAGCCAAGTAGTTTTATTTTCAAAGAAAGACCAGAGATTCTTGTTGACATCCCTGAGAGATAAGGGTTTTTTTATTTTTTTATTTTTTTAATTGAACAATTTGTTTAAAAACTTCATCATGAGCTTAAGAACCTCATTTCAAGCATATTGGTTGGAAATATTCTGGTTTTCTTCAGCAGTTTTTCAGCAAGAAATAGAGTGGAACTTTGTCAGGCAGAAAAGGTGAAGTCCATGTGATATTTATTAGTAGTAGAAAAGAATTTCAGAGGAACACATCTTACTACAGGGTTTTTGACAACACAGAAGTGTGAATTCTGCTGTTTCCATATCAAGCTAATTAAGCCCCGACTCTGAAAGCATGTTACATATAAGTAGCTTTAAATAGAATTAATATACCCTAATTTAAAAATTAGTATTTAGCTTAATTTAATTATACAGCCTTAGTATACAGAGACCAAAGAGTGACAGAGGCTCCTTCTAAAACAGTTACATGAGATTAACTATCATCTGTTGAATTCTGTTTCTCTCACTGTCTGAAAAGAAAGAGAAAATTCTATTTAGAAGAACATCCAGACTGATACTTAGGTATCCAATATCCCTAAATCTGATCCAGTCCTCTGGGCTACTTTCATTTTTAATAAATTATGACCAAAACACAATTTCTCAAAAATACACATGGAAAGAAGCTCAAATGAAGTACCATCTTCTGATGCCTATTCTTCTGGTTTGACTGTATAAATTGCTAGTTCAGAATTAAACGTCTACATTTTACTGTTAAAATTAGATAGATGAATGCCACTCACCCTTACCTTTTTATTGCTAAGGTTAAACATATTGAATTAAAGTATTTCTAAAAAAAATCTCAGTGTACGTCTCTTTACATCTTCTGCTGTCTAAAAATATTTAAATACTTGACTTTGTCTCTCTTCTAAAATAAAGGCATTAGACTGCTTTCTATCTCACAAACATAATGAAATTTAAAATGCACTCAACTGAAAAGGACAAGAGTCAACATGATAAATCTGCAGAATTAAGATTTTATCATGATATTCAATATAACACTGGTGTACATAAGAGTTCATTATAGATAGAGTATATAGAAGTCATTGTATTGTCTTATTTCTCTGTCTTTGCTTCCAGAACAGACAACGCATTCCAGAAAACAAATGAGGGCTGTCTGTGATTTTAGACATGTACTGAAACTGTATTAATCTCTCTTCCACATATGAAAAATCATTCCATTGATACAAAATGACAGTGGCATTACACCTAATAGATATAATGAAAATAATGTTCAGTCCCACTTTGATAGATGTTCCACCTTTTAAAATAACACAGTTATACAGATCTGTCATTGCAGGGCAGGAAAAAAAATATCTTTTAAAAAGAAAAAAACACATGCTGTTTAAACCACACCTGGTCTTCTGAAAGGTGTCCCTGCCCACAGCATTGGGGTTGGAGCTAGATGATCTTTAAGGTCCTTTCAAACTGAAAGTGTGTTATGATTCTATTCTACAATTCTATTTCTTTCTAAAAGAAGGAAAAAATCCCTTTACAACAAAGAGAGGATCTGTTTTATTTGACAGCAAACAAAAATATAAGCATTCATTAATTTGTACTAATGTCAACTTTGTACACATGTTACAATAAGAGCTCAATAGTTTGGAGCAGAGAGTAAGAGATAAACTAAGGAGTTTCCTCAGAAAGCTATAGTGTGCAATGGTATTTTTAAAAGCATGTTAAAAAGGAGTATAAAACAACTGAAAATACTATAGTGCCTGACCAGTTTCAAATATGTAAGACAACAAAGACTAATATAATGCAGAAAAATAAACACAGCCTCCCTAATTAGGTTTTTTTAAACTTATTTACCTATTTCAAAGGGTATCCAATTAAATTTCACAGCACACAGACCCTTCTATTCATTCTGTTCTCTTTCCTACTGGTTCTTCATACCTTGTCCTTTGATTTTACTATGCCTAATAAGTCATGAGATGTATGGTGGAAGTCAAAGGAAAAATGTGTACTTAATGATATAAAGGCATTTCACACTGATGAAATGCATTCTAGTCTTTTATTCTCTGAGAAAGATGAACATGGAACTCAGCTGAATGATGAGAAAACAGAGAAATTTCTCACACATTCTCCCTTTTGATAAAAAATAGGTATGATGGTTTCAATATGTATGTAAGTGTCAGAGATTTATTGTTTACATATGTTACCACCAAACTAATTTTTTTTTTGTGATCAATACCTTTTTTTTGAGGGGGAGAGAGTTTGTATCTGTATTTTAGGCTGTTGACCTGACTTGACATCAAAATATACATGTCAATCTATTAACAAAATTTTCAATTTTTATCTTCTATTTATTTTCAGAACTAATTAAGATTCCTCATCATTCCTAATAATGTACTGAATCTGACAAAAATACTCTTAGGTATCTGATGTGGAAATTGCTAAAACCTTAGAGTAAATATTTTCTTCCAACTGGGCCCAAGAACGAACTTTTAACACTATTACTATCACCTGGTTGGTTGCAGATGACTTTACTCTCTGTAAAACAATATACTGATTTTGACTGGGAGAGAGTTAATTTTCTTCACAGTAGCTGGCATGGGACTGTGTTTTGGATTTGTGCTGAAAATGTACTGACAGCACAGGGATGTTTTCATTACTGTTGAGCAGTGCTTACAGAGCATGGAGGCTTTTTCTGCTCCTCAACACTACCCCACCAGGGAGGAGGCTGGGGGTACCCAAGTAGCTGGAAGGGGACACAGTCAGGACAGAGGACTCCAACTGACCCAATGAATATTCCATACCATATGGCATCATGCTCAGCACATAGGGCTGATGGAAGAAGAAGGAAGCGGATCATGTTCAGAGTGATGGCATTTGTCTCCCCAAATCACTGATGGACCCCTGCTTTTCTGGGGATAGATGAATTCCAGCCTGCCCATAAGAAGTGGTGAATCAATTCTTTATCTTACTTTGGTGGTGTGCACAGCTTTTATTTTACCGAATTAACTGTCTTTATCAGAACCCATGAATTTTTGGTTTTACCCTTATGATCCTCTCCCTCATCCCACTGTGGCAGTGGCTGTATGGGCCTGAGCTGCTGGCTGGGGTTAAACCACAATGCATAGATTCCTAACCTTTACCTTGGAGAGTAAACTTTTGCTCATGAGTGGTTAATCTCCATGGTTAATCATTCTGTAAGTGAAATGTGGGGGAACTGCCTGATATCTTACTGGCTGAGAAAGAAGATGTGATGGATTTCTAGGAAAATCACTTTGAAGACCTGTCAGAGAATGTGATCTCAGAAGCAGGACAAGCTATTGAACTGGGGGACTCTACACACAGTTTTTGTTCAATCACTTTTCTGTCTGTCTGTAGGTAGCGGTTGACAAGTCTATTGAATTTATGATGCTTCAGTCCCCGTTATGGACATAATGATAATTGCTAATAATACAGACTCTAACAATTCACTGCTATAAAGAACAGAAAGCATGATTATATTCAATACCCATAATAATCAGTACTAAGAACTAGAAGTTGTTAGCAGGTCGATATATCTTAGGTGAAATAATTTAGATTATTTCAAAAGATAAGCAACTCAGACAGCTACATCTTTACAATAGACACCACACTAACATTTCCAGGAGCCATTCAGATAGGTTGAAATTAATAGGATGTGTCCTGTGTTGAAAGTAAGGCATATGCTTAAATTTGCACCTATCTGGAATGTCATTAAGAATCCTTTCACATTTAAATATATGGCTTTTTCTTTTTTTCCTACAAAAAGCCAATATAAAGGTGATTTAATGTACCATATGAGGAAGTGAATACGCACATGAAACTAGATTTGGCATTTTTCTAAGGGGAAAAAAAAGCAAGTTGCTTTCAAACAGAATTTGCACAGGATCTTTGACAAATTTTATCTTCTTATTACTGCACTGTGACAATTTAGCATGATGGGTCTTTCATAACAAACAGATTGTGAGGAACAGCACATTTAGCAGGAGTTACAAATAACTCTAGAGAGTTATTTGTAGAGAGTTGTAGAGAGTCAAATACTAAGTAAACCCAGCGGAGGCAAGAAACTGGAATTGTTCATTGGACTTAAAAATTCATATTTAAAGGGTTTAGGGCCTACATATTCAACAGGAGGTTGCAACTATTATAGTTTATTACAAACAGGGGTTACAGGGGATGACATAAGGGGAAAATGCAGATTAACAAATTTGGGGTCTTAACAATTACCTCATGGGAAAAAAACACTTTATCTTAGGGGATTTCATGGGGGAGAACAATTATTCAGTTCTACAGGATGCAAAGATTCAGGGAACACAAAGGGAGGGATAAGGTATAATAAGTCTTCTGCTTATGAAAGTTTGATGAAATCAAGGTGTGGACTCTCTGGGCTGGGGCAGGGCAATCAACACTCGTTTGATTGATTGATGATATCTCATTTGTTTCTCAAACTGAGGGTTTTTTTCCCCAACTCTCATAGCCCATGGCTTTCTGCAAACTCCACTCAAATCCCTCTCTGCAGATGTCATATTTTGGGATCTAGCATACAGTGACTTGACAAATTTGGGTCTTGACATCAAGAAAAGAAATGAACCCGATAAGCTTTGATATGTAGGGAGTCTTTTGGTGAGAGCATATCAAAGATATGGATGTTAGGAAATGATAGCACTCCATTAAGTTCCAGTGAAATTCAAATCAGTTCAACAGCACTGGCTTAGAAATGGAGGAATTAGTCATTGCAAGGATTTGCTTTTCTGGTAATAGTCAACCATCACACAAAGTTTATTAATTTACTTTTTTGATTTTTGACTTCACAACAAAACAAACCTGGCCTTTTGAGCACAGAATCTTATTGTGCTTTATTTCATGCCAGTTCACTGATTATGGCAGATGTTTTCTCTTCCCTGCAGAAACGTGTACAAGCTGAGTCTGCAAGAAGGTGTGGCAATAACTGTCACAGATTTAACTCTCTAACTTTTAGTTGCTAAGTTAAAAAGCCAGTTGGCTGTGAGTGCTTTCTTTTCAGCATGAAACTTGTTTACTCACACCCAACAGAAATTCTGTTTCACGGGTCAAAAATGTATTTCACTCCCTACAGAGCTTAATCAATTGCCATTGAACGTAGAGGCAGGTTACACTTTTGCAAATTTGTTCCCTAACAGCTCTTTCCTTTTCACCCAAACTGAAGAATGCAATAAGTCCTTTTCTCAACCGATGTTGTGTTTTGTAGGTATTTTTGCTACTTTGTTTTTCTCTGAATGACAACCTTGGCTACAATCCTTAAACATTCTCATATAGACGTGCTCAGTAATTAGGAATGCCATGTATGTACCTAAATAACAATCATAATCAGCCTTGATCTGTAGAGGCTAACTGGATAATGCCAAATCATTCTACTTTTTTCTACATTTCCAAAAGTTCCAAAAGCTTCTGTTAATCTAACCACATCATGCTTCAGAAGAAAACCTTGTGCAACGGGACAATATAATCAGGCATATTAATCTTTTCATTAGGGTCTGAACTAACAGGTTGCTAACAGGAAGAGAAATATTCCTTACTGGTTAAGTAAACAACATCAGGATAATATTGTCTAGTCATAGATGAAGACGCGGGATAAACCTTTTGACAATATGTGGAAAAATCATCACACTGGGAATGGGAAGGATGAAACAGAAGGTTGTGTTCTTCTATTCTCTGACACACCATACTAGAAAAGAAGGAGTTAAAGATCTCATACTTTTTTCATGTAATGTAGCTGCATTTGTATTAGAAGACTGTAGGTTTTACACCCCTGGGATTAGAGTGTGAATTCTATCTCTGAGCCTTGGTTGAATCAATATGAGGTATGGGTTTACTCATTGCATCTGTCCCCAAAATATTGTTCCTGGTAGTTGCAAAGGTCAATAAACTTTCAACACTTTCCTTCATTCCTGTGTCTGCAGCACAGTTCCTTACTTCACAGTTAAATCTCCATTCACATAGCATCTTCCTGACACAGTAGAACAAAAGAAAATTTTCTTTATGAGATTTTGTGCACTCAATGCATTGGAAACAAAGAGGGAGGAAGCTCTGATCAATCCTATCTGCAAAAGCAGCACCTTTTTCTAGCTTCAACATGTAATCTATCCATATATATCTATGGAATATTTATACAATCCCCCTGCAAAAGCCTGTATTCCTATCTATGTCAAACATCACTCCTTAATATTTTCTGTCTACCCTATAATTAATTTCAAATAAAATTCAGTCATCTCTCTATGCATACTCTTAAATTCTGTCAGCACTCTATCAAATTACTCTATATTAACACAAAAATTGTTGCTGGCCATGACTAATGACCGGCAAAAACTACACAGCCCACTTCCTATCCTACTACTGAGGACCAGTGGGAGGAAATCTTCAGGCATCTCATTCAAAACGGGAATACAGCAAAAGACTTACCTATCCTTTTGTAGCATAAATCCTCTTGTATAGCACAGTATTTCTGTTTGAGTTGTGACAGCGCATGGATCAGAAAAAGGAAGGCATTTGATTCCTGATTTTTCTGTTTTATCTGCTCTTCAAAATATTTTTCCACACAGACTGGTGTCTGTATTTGGTTTTTATTCTCTTCCTTTCTCAGGTTAAACATCACCATGCAGACTGACATTGTTATTATTTAACTATACTAGTTTGGGAGTATGCCAAAGTTTCCATCCCCATCCACATCCCCATCCACACAACATGCATGTATTTAGAGTGTGCTATCCCCAAATCATTATTTTCAACATTTTGGATGAAGCTATATTTTTTATGAGATAGAAGATCTTAGCTGTATGAATGTGTACAATGTTGTACTGCCTGGTTTGACATTTTGACTAGAATAGGTGCAGACTCATTGTTTCTTTTGTTTTACTCCAGTTCCTGGCATTGCAGTGTTGGATTTTCAACCATAGATATCCAAGAAGACTGAAGAAGAACTTCTCAGTTACTTAAGCACAGTTAAATTTTTATGTCCAAAAAATCAAGAAAAAAAAATCTTTTTGATGGCATTATTAGGAATTTCCAACAGTAGCACAACAATTCTTCCTGCTCCATTTCTGTAACATAAGTAGAGTGCCCAAGGAAATCAAGCTAAACCCTATGCATTGTATTTTTTCCCAGTTTTGTTCTCTACCTCAACTATTTCTGCTCCCAGCATTTACATTATCATGCCTACATTTAATTTGAATGTCAATGAAAGATTATTGCAGAAGAAAATATTTCCAGAAAAGTTTGAAAATCCCTTATAATTTTCTGTCTTCCTCATTTCAAGTTTTATTTACTTGTTTCTATAGCTAAGAAAACAAGACAGCAACAACAGAAATAAGACAAACATTTACAACTCAGTTGTAGCATTGATAATAATCTCTTTTGGAACAGCTAAAGGTGATCTGTTTAGAACAAAAAATTGTATAATTGGTAGTGATGTCTTTATATCACACTACATAAGAAGTAAAAAATACTGGACAATACAGGTCTATAAAGCAGTGCATGACATACAAACAAAACAAAACTTACCATGTCATGTCTTGTAAGTTAACAAAACCTGAAGACAAAGTCAGCCCCACCCTATTATTTCTTCCTTCCTGCCAGACTGTTCCCCATAGTATAAATTTCTGGTGTTTTGCTCAGTCTCATTTTAAATTATTCTAAAAATGGGGCTTCCACTACTTCTCTTAAGAAGTGTAACCAGAGATGACAATTTGACATTCACATTACACTTTAGTCCCTAGATGACATGGTTCAGTGTAATGTGATATGAGATTTATTGTGACGGACTCCAACATTTGACAGGCTACAGTGCAATGTAATGTGTTGTGAACTGTTGATTTAAACAATGCTTAACAAAACTACTGTAGCTAGAATGCAGTGTGGTTGAAAATGTCTGGAAAATAAATACAATAAAATAAAATAAAATTAAATTAAACTAAAAACTCTCTGAAGATTAATTTTATACACAGAACAACAATGGTTACTGGAGAACACTCCACATATTAATTTTGTCTGCTAGGCTCTAGGTATGATGAACAGAAGAAGCAAAAGTTAAAGCTTAAATTTCAAAATTAAGAGACTAAGAGCTGGATTGTGAAACATTATTAATTTCAGAGAGATGAAAAGAAGAACCTAACAACATTTTAAAATATACCTATATATTTAACTACATATTCAGGAGCTCACTGTCTTTAAAAACCCAGGTCATAGATTTTAATGTCAGGTGTTTGTACAGATTTTGACTGCTGGCTGTACAAACCTTTGTGTCAGCACTAGGAAGGGGATGCAGAGGTGCAGGAAGAAAAGTCACTTGACAGTGGTAGGGTATTAACACTGATCATAGGGTTTAGATATGATCATATTGTAAGCAAACACTACAAACAAACAGTAAAGAGGCAAGCTAGAGCAACTGAGCAGCCAGGAAACCCATGGAAAGAAAACAGAGTAATGTGATTGGCACAAGTGTACGAGCATAACAAGAGTATTAGTTAAAATGAAAAGGCTTTGCAGGAGCCATCAAGTCTACCTTATATAGGGTTTAATGACACTCAAGCACGTTCAAACCTACAGTCAATGAATGATAATTTGGAAGCTGACAAGAATACTGGTTTTGTCACAGGACTGATTTAATGATATATGACAACTCTTGAAGTTATCAAATCTTATTTCTACAAAAATAATTCCAGCCTACTCTGCTGTTTTGTCTCTCCTGTACCTTGGTAGCCAATCCTTTACTGTGTCTGAGGCGTTTATAGTCAAGACTCAAGAAGTCTTTGGAGTTAGAGACTGTAAATAGGATTTGTCTTGTCCTTATGGTCTGTGAATCACCTCTTCCACTTAAGCAACTCATTCATCTTCACATGGAAGAAATCATTTTGACTTCTTACAGAAAATGAAACACATAACATTCTTTACAGGTCACAGTCACTGTGAGATTAGCAACAGAAGCCAGTGGTTCAATCATTTATCTGAATATGTATTCTTACAATGTTCTGGTACTGCAACTAGACTCTTTCATGGTGGCCAGAAGGTGAAAGGCCCTCCTGATTTTATACTGCCCCTTTAGACTATGACAGTGAGAGAATGTCAGTTCTAACAGCCAAAGACACAAAAGAGAATGGGACTTCAGAACATCATGTCCCTCTAGGTGAGAAGGTGAGGTATGCATTTTAAATAAAGTCAAAAGGAAGACTTATTTGGCACCAGAAAAAAAAACAAAGTACACATCTGAATCAATATGCTCACAAAAAACCTCATTGTTCTCTCTGTTTCTGCACCTCTTGTTTATGAATTCAGGTGATATTTGGCTTTATTTTTTGTTCTGCTTAATTTTTTTTTTTTTTGAGTTGTAAATACAGAGTATTCACACTAAGGAGAATTCTAAGAGACCTACCTCTTGAGGACTACAAAGACAGCAAAGAATCTGAAACTCAGCAAATACTTGCATTTAAATTGTATATCATTACTCTTTGCATTTAATTTTGAAGGAGGTGCCCATGTGTTAGCCATTGTATTATGATTCTGAAAAAAATATTGAATGGATAATTTTCAAAGCAAGTACTAAACCCTGCAAATACCAGACTATAAATATGAAAAGCAAGACTGAAAAACTGAAAATGTTTTACACTTTTGTAAAATGTCTTTTGTTAAGGAGTGCCCTACAGCTCAACTAACATGCTCAAAAATATCTATTTTAAGAAGGAGTTGTGTCTTAAAAACTGTAAAGATGTTATGCTCAGAAATAAGAAAAAATCTAGACATGATCTATCAGAGTCATAAAAATACACTCTAAAACCAGTTTGTGTTCTTTTGCTTCCTTTTGCAAGGAGAAAGAAACCCACTTTTCTAAAGCTTAAAAATGCCTGCAAGGTGGTGTTGGCTTGTCATTTTTCTTTTTATTGAGAACACCAACCTTTTATAAATCCTCAAAAGTGCTAAAAATTGAAAGAAACAAACTAAGGACTAAGAAAGTTTTCAGGAGTATGTTATTCTTTTTTTTTTTTCCCCAGGTTCTCCCATTACTAAAAATATCTGCTTAGTTTTCACATTGTCAGATCAGTCATTTTCTGACAATCATTTACAAACATTGTTTGAAAGTAAGCCTTATATAAATTTATTGCTAAATGCCTTACTTATGAAAATGTCAAAATATTTAGATACCAATCTGTGTACTAATATATCAATATCACAAAATCATTATCAAAATAACACACACTGGAAATTTTCTTCATTTGTATTTCATCAAACGCAGTAAAACAAAAGTGATTTTAAAGACAGAATAAGAAAACAGATTATGTTCTGATTTTTCAAATTTTAAAATTCTTCTTAAAAAAATATGTATAAAGAACACTTAAAAAATGATGTAGCCTACTTAGTACTAATGAATGCTTTCAGAACTCATTTATAACCAAGTTTTAGTGCTTCAACTTTGGTTAGAAAAAAGGAGTGACCTCAGCAATGCTGTGTATGATAGAGAAAAAACCCTCAGTTTTTTGGTATCCACTAATAGCTTTTGGTCACTATAAAAGATCAGTTAGTCGTGTAATCCATACAAATTAATAAAATTATTATTAAAAGGCAGAGATATTATTAAAAAGACTAGACTTCACAGATAGTCTTGTGAAGATATGGGTCATTTCTTTGGCAAGCAAATAAGATAGAAATAAAATATAACTAACAACCACCACTGGAACATTTTCACTGTCTGACCACTTCACTGCTTTCATTTCAGGAAGGAAAAAAATCAAATAGAGAGTGGTAAACGAAATGAAGTAGCATGGAACAGATCTTGCAGCCTATGATGTACATTAAAAAAAAAGATCATTTAGTACTTCTTTCAAAAGCTGAAATATCTGGCCCTTGGTCAGACACAGCTCAGTCATTTCTATGTTCTGATGTAACACACAGAAATATACTAGTCATTCGATATTATCTTGTACATTAACATTAAAAAAACCAATAATATGAAGAAAGAAACCCAACTTCTTCCTTCAAACAATAAAATAAATGGGAACTCCATCCTTGAAGAAGCAAAATATGATAATCCTGATAAATAGAGAGGAAAAGCCCAATTGAATTTGTATATAAGATAGTTCTCATTAATTTATGTGTCTCCAAATAGTCTCGCTGACTGCACAAAAAATTTTTGTGCTGTCATATGGTTTGCTCAAGATTGTTCACTTCAATGAATTTCTGAACTATTGATATAAATCGTACTCACTTTTTCTCCAAATGCAAGATTTCATCCTTAAATCTAAGAAACACTTTGAGAGATAATTTCTAAGATTTACCCTAATAAAATTCCTTTATGCAGAAAAATCTTACTGCATCGCAATTTCTTAAAAAATAATTAATTAAAAGTCAGTAGCTGGAAAATTCTCTTTTCATATCAGTTCTATTACTTGTAGTTAAAACAGGTATAAAGTTGTACCTATAAAGTGAGATTTCTTATTTCCTTCTACAAATTCCAATGTTGTGTCAGATGGTTTTTTTCTGAACCTCAGTATATAAACAAAGAAATTTTTTTTAAAAAACCCCTTAATAACAATGCTGCAGTGGGAATTTGACCTTTATAAACCTGACTATTTGAAGATACAAAACTCATTCTTTCCTGGATAGTTTCACACAGTCTTTTTTGAATTCTGGGTGTATAGACTGCAGATAAATTGCTGTTTAAGAAAATGACCAAACTTCTTCTCAAGAGGTTGTTTCTCCAGAACCACACAACATGGCCTTCTAACCTTCACTGAGGTTATTCATGATCTAAGAACATACAATTAAGTCATGAATCAAACATTCTCACTGTAATAGTTATATTAATAATAGTTGGAATTCAATATGTAAACCTCTCATTGAGAAATTGTCCAATGTGAGACGTTGAACAAATGTCCCAACTGTAACCATCTGCTAAATGTTGTGTGAACTCTGACTCCTTATTCTTTGGGGTAGAAACTGCACGTTCTCTGCATTATGCACTGTCAAGCACAAGAGTAATAAGAAGTTTATAAAAATTGCATCTGTGCATAGACAATAGTACAAATCCTTCATTAAAGGTGAATATTTATAAACTGGATGCAAGGTAAAACATGAGTTTTAAATTTATTTTCAAACTTAGCTAAGATAGTATTATCTGAATTATAGTTCTTGGTTATTCGTTTTGTTCTATACAGAATTATAGAATCATAGAATAGTTTGAGTTGGAAGGTGACTATAAAGATCATCTAGTCCAAGCCCCCTGCCATGCACAAGGACATCTTCAACTAGATGAGGTTGCTCAGATTTCTGCCCAACCTGACCTTGAATGTTTCCAGGGATGGGGCATTTGCCACCTCTCTGGGCATCCTGTTTAACCTACCTCATTGGAAAAAACCTCCACCTATATCTAGTCTAAATCTAGCCTCTTTCAGTTTAAAACATTCCCCTTGTCCTACTGTAACAGGCCCTACTGGAGAGTTTTTCCCCATCTTTCATATAAGTCCCCTTTCAAGTACTACTAATAAGACACAATAAGGTCACCCCAGAGCCTTCTCTTCTCCACGCTAAACAATGTCAACTCTCTCAGCTTTTCCCCATAAAAGATGTGCTCCAGCCCTTTGATTTTCTTCAGGGGCTCCCTCTGCATCTACAAGTCCTTGTCTTTCCTGTGCTCACTGGATGTGACTGTCTAACACTCCTCATCCATGAAACAGTCCAGTTCTGTAGTCAGATACCACCTGGGGAGTCTTTCTGCTGTGCCTTTTGCAATCAGACTTGTCTATCGAACTTTGGCCTTTTCAGCCATCAGTGAGCCTGTAGCAAGTGTGGATACAGCCCTTCCCAAATCTTTGTTCGTGAAGCCGAGCCATGATGATGATTTTACTTCATTCTAGAAGAATATTCTGCTGCAAAGAGTAGTAGTTATCTGCATTAGGACAAAGGGGGAATCTTAATGCTTTCTTTTAATTAACTTTTTTTCCCCACTATTGCTTAATTATTGACTTGAAAAGGAATAGATTATTGTATTTTTCTCCTCCCCCCCCCATTTAAAATTGTCTTTTGGCACCCTTTTGCACTCCTGGAAATTGCTGCATACAAATTTATTTCCTTTGTTAATCATATTTCTGACTGTTCGTGCCCTGCTTAGAGCTTTCTTTTGTACCTGAATAATCATATGAGGATAGAATCATTGCTTGGAGCTTGCCTAAGGCATCACGTCTCAATACAGAGGCTTGCCTGAGCCCTGGTTTTACTGCAGCGTGCATTCTCACTGCAGAACAGAATATGCACTTGCTCAGGCAGATTCCTCTGTTCAGCCACTACAGTGTTCAGAAACCCAGAGGGTATTTTCTTTGCTTTCACTCACTTTCTATTGTCAATGAGTTGTTCTTTTATACTTCCTTTCATTTCACTTTGCTTTTGAGCAATGCCTTGATCAAACCATCTAGGAGTTCATTAAATGTAAGTCTTCTGATTGTTTAAAATAGTATTTTCTACTGTAGTTCAGCTGTGCTTACATCTAGAGAGGGCCTGTGTACTCTCAATTTCTTTTGGAGCCATGACACAATATCATCCAGTGTTATAAGCTCTCTGCTTGGAAACACAAATGCATTGAGCTTCAAAGTAAAATTTACAGTCTGACTCAATTTGGATTCAAAAGTAAATGACTACTTATTGTCCATCTTTTTAACTTATTTTTTAACTAAGAATATAATATAAAATANTTTTAACTAAGAATATACATACATGAAAACTCACCTGAACCAACACTGGGAGAGAACTTTACTGGGACAAAAGAAGAAAACAAAAATATAGTCTTTCTTGCTCACTTTGTTACAAAGTTCAAACTTTGTAATTATCAAATTATTCCTTAGATACTCTATTTACTGAATTGTGCTTAGATGACTCTTTAATTTTCAGATAGTCATCAGGGGATATTTTATACAAGTAGTGTTAAACACATATGAAAGTCAAATACTATGTGTTTTACTGTGTGATAAGCATTAACAGTCAGAAATGTAGCACAAAATCTGTTGATGCTCCCAGTAAGATGGACTTGCTGCTGATGGCAGTGATGTTGTTTGTACAGTATTTGTTTTCTCATGGAAGCACTGTAATTTTGTCCACAACTGTGCATTAAACTCCATGGCCTTTCCATCTAAGAAAAATCTCACTAGGTTTAACGGGGATAACTCTTAATTTTACTTATCTCTCAGAAGCAATTAAGGAGTTCATGGGTATACTATGGACTGGAGCAGAAGTGAGCAATGTAATCTATGCAGATAATCTTTCGGTTAAAAGCTCCATCAAAGACAAGCTACATGATTCAAATACAGTTAATAACAGTATCCAGAAATGCATTAGAACATAGACTTATTTTAGGACAAGACACCAAAAAAAAGAAATTTTTTTAAGATGTGGTTCAAGAAATCTTGGCAACAAGCCTGGATGCTCCCTCCTTTTTTTCTTCCCAGGAGTCTCATCCAAGGTTCTGCACTAACCCTGCTGATATGCAGTTATTAAGAGAAAATGTGGGTCAAATGTTAATGTAAACCTAACTGAGTCTTTCCATAACCATAAGCAAGATTTGTAGGTAAAGGAAATACATCGAGTAACAGAAACAGATAAGTTTTCTGACATAGCAAGTATTCCTTCAAATTTGAAAAAAAAGCAACAAACTTAAGACCTAAATGCCTGGTTTTGATATTTTTAGGAAGTTTATCAGTTAGATTATAGAGACAAAAAAGGTAGATTGCACACCTAAAGTGGGGAGGAATTAAATAGGGGGAGAGATGTGGTGGTTATTTTCTATGACAAAAGGAACAGGATTTTTTATAGCATACAGCACATAGCAGGATGAAGAGCACTACAAGGTGGGATGAGAAAGTGTGAGAAGAAGGTTATGGTATATCAGAAAACTATCAAGCCCATGATTTGGCATCCACAGGAGTAATGTCTTTGAGTTCTTTGGCTCACCTTCCCAAGGCTTTTGTAGCTCACTCTAAGAATGAGACATCCAGGGTTTTTCAAGACATAATTTGCTACTGACAAATGACTTTTGATCATGAAAATGATTCTTCGTTTGAGATTGCTTGTGTAAGCATGTCAGGTCCAGACTGTGACCTCGATCCTACCACCCTCAGGATTTGGTAGTCGGGGTCACCCCTTCAGCTGCATGGCCGTGTTTTGTCTTCAGCCCTCACCACTGGCCTGCCCTTCTCCTGGCAGTGGTTCTGGTTGCAAATACGTCTTTTTTTTTTTCCCACCACATTAACTGTCTTAGCAAATAATACTAGCCCTGTTTAAATTCCTAGAAAATCAGGACAGTAACAGTGGTGTCACACAATATAATTTCTTTGGGTCTTTATCTCATAGGTGCCTCACATTACCAAGTTGGTGCTGTGACATTACAATACCTTCCTTTTTTTCATTCAGCTTTGTAAATAGTCCTTTGTCTGGAAGCCATCGTAGTCAGTGTTCTCCCATTCTTAGTCAGAACCCCTTTAGTTTCTATTCAGGTCCCTGTTCCTCTTTACCTTGAGCTCCGAATCTCAAGTCATTGTTCTCTTTTTGCTCCCCAGAGCCACAGGTGTCAGGAAAGACCTAACTTGAGACCTTCCCATGTCATTCCTAGGTCTGTGACTATGCCTATGAATGCAACAGTCTACAGATGGCTTTTGCATTCTTGCCTGACGTGTGGCAATCAGCCACAAACTCCACCATAACAGACACCACCTAAAGAACGGAGCTAAAACTTTGTCTTCAAAGAATACTTTGGACCAAATTAATTTCCAGATTTACTTGCACTGAATTTGATATTTATTTCTTCAGGGCTGAAGTTGTTCCTATCATCTAGTGACTAGTTAAAAAGACAATTACAGCTGTGATGAAGAAAGGTGCCCAAGCATCCTCCTGAATGTCATTGCTGCCCTCCAGCAGGGATGGTCTCTCAGAGAGTGAACGAACTACTTAGAATCCAAGGTCATTTTTTAATGACAACTTGCTATTACTATTCTGTTAAAATTGGCATCTATGAGGCATATTTTACAAGACTTGCCAAACTCTGAAAACATACTGTTGGAAATAAACCAAACAAAGCAGAAATAGCACATATCAGGAAAGAGAAAAGATCTCATAGGGAATGGGTCATAAAGTTGAAGATTTGAGACTTCACGTGAATGCCCTGAAAATCTGCAATGTACTTAAGTACATGAAAAAGTGGTCTGTGTCAGTAAGCATATTGTTTCAGGAATTGACAGAAGGGAGTTATAAAGCTTTCAAAGTGCTTTTGAAAAGGAAAGTAGCCCCCGGTGCCAAGCAGATAACTGATTCTTAAACAGCTGTTAAATGTTATGTTCTAGACTTCAGCCCTAATAGAGAATTTGCCAACTGGATAGTATCAATAATAAAAAAAATGTGTGCATGTTTGTACATTCTTTCAGCTAAGGATGGCTATGTTTTATGTTCATTATGCAATGGTGCTTCAAAATTCATTAGTAATACAGATGCATAATTGAATAATCTTCATATGTACAGAAATTTTATTAAAAATACTCAAATTCAAGGTTACAGAGCAAATACTAAAAAAAATGGAATTAAATTCCTTGATTTTATATATTGCATTCCTATGCAACAAACAAGAAATGGCTGTAATGTCTTATCCAAACAAGATAATAACAAGACCAGTTAGATGGAATGTGGTGAAAAACTTACCCTTGCGAGTGGGACATTTACCCTCTAGGTGTAGGATTTTCAGCTTCAGATGTTTTCAGAATCCTCATATGTTTGTAAAGCATCTTATTTTCTTGTATACCCTCCCTGTCAGATTATTTTAATGGACAATTTTAATTGTCTCTGTATATATTTACTAGAGTATTTTATTAGCAGCAATAAGAATAATAACACTCAGGGTAGACTTAAGTATTTCTGTTTTCCTATTTGAACACTATGCTCCATGAATGTCTTCCTAAAAATACTAAAACACCCTTAATTCTGGCTGGGATGTGGTGTTAATTGCTTACACAGAAGAGAAGATGTAATATTTATGTTGCTGATCCTTCAGTTACAAATTCTCTTTTCCTATAGACATCTATCAGAGATGATCTTAACTGAAAATGAGTTAAGGTAGGCATAAACTCTTCTTCTGGTCAGGAAAGAGATTGAGGTCCTTCCACAGAAGTCACCCCACCTACCTACTATTCCACTTTTCAGATCTATCTGTCCATGATTCCAGAGAAAGCTAAACAGACCATGTAAATTAAACTTTTAGGTGATTATGGAAAGTGAGATGAATCCTGTGTTCATCTTCCAGTTAGTCTGTAGAAAAATGAGGCACAATCTCATTTTTTTCCTCCAAATGACAGGACAAGAGATGATAACATAAATAATGAAAAAATAATTTGAAATGGAAAGACTAAGGAGGAAGAGTGAGGACTAAGGACTGTGAAATTATATTGTTGCTCGTAGAGTTATAGTATTAGAAAATTTAGTTGGCTAAGATTTTTCTCAAAGTGATGAATGATTACAAATGCACCTTGTAACAATCGTATTTCAAGACATCACTGCTGATAATTTGTTCTTTGGTTGTGTACAAGGAAGATTTTTAAGATTCATGAAGCTGTCTTGTAGATCCATTTTAACAGATTTTAACAGCTGCAGAAGTGATTTTATTTTGCCTCTGCCTCTGTCGTACCTAAGGGAGTACCTTTGATGCACGAAGTGCTCCCATTTGACAAAGAGAGGATTTGTGTGGAATTCATGCAACATCAAGCTCAGGCTTTCTAATCCTTGAAGGTACTCTGTTTTGTTATGGACATGGGAAACTATCGTCACAGGAGGTAGAGTAAACAGAACCATGCTTCCTTCATCAAATTGTAAGCAAACAAGCAGAACATCTTTCTTTTTCCATGAAAAATAGATGCTTAACCAATTTTTAGGTGAGGAAATCTCCTGTGTTTTGAATTTTTTTCTCAGATTTCTCTAGGCTTATATCACGTATTGTGTCTTACCAAGTGTCAGAGTGCATAAATTGTTATTTATTGGACAAAAGACAAATTTATAAATCATGCAACATGCAATTACAAATACGTGTTTATTCTAATGTATCAAGAGGGACCAATGTTAGGATAAAATCTACATGAACAGAATATTAGGTAGATTCAGTGTAATTTCTTTCTAATTAAATGTGTTCTGTATGTGTACATATAAATTTTGTAAATGGCTTGGACGTGTCAAATATTTATGTTTTAATTATAATAAATAAGAGTGATGTTTTAAAAAGTGAAACTTTAATGGTAAATTCTTTTAAATTGTAAAAAAAGGATCAGTAAGAGAAACTGGTTCTTTCTTTGTGAAAAACAACTGAAGTGTTATGTACTGTAAAAGTGCACAGAGAACAACAGAATTCTAGAATCTGTCCAGGACGTTAGAAGAAAACAGAATTTTGAAAAGAAGCAGAGCACAGTTTAACATGAGCATTCAAAGATAAAGGTTTTATATTTTTTCTAATTCTTTTTAGCAAAAGTAATTATTACACTCAAATAACAATCTTGAGAATTATGTGTTGCATTATGAGATGACAAATTGGTTCCAAAAGAGAAAAACAAAGCAAAATAACAAGAAAAACTATTACCACAGCTCAGAGTACTAAAGTTTTCCACATTAGAGGTAGGGTAAATTCAAAATCTTTGTAATTATCTTTTTTCCCTTAATAGGCAAACTCATTTATTCTGAAGAATATTAAATAATGGGTATATTTTCATATAAATCTTGTATATGTTTATCAATGAAGAGTTTTCTCATGTAAGTTTTTATGTGCTTTTAAATGGTTTTACTGTTTTTAGAGGACTTCTGCAACTATGTCTGGAACAAATCTAAGATTAAGATAAAGAGCCTAAAAAATGCCCATTTTAATGAAATGAGAAAAGCCACTTTTCTAGGAACAAGCATACATTTTTTCAGTCATTTCTAGGCTAAAAATAATACAAGTTGAAAGCTGGCTTATAAACTTATCTTTTTTCACACTGAGTAAAAATAAAGCTATTTTATAATCCATCTCACCAAAATGTGTGTTTTTTTGAGAACTTAAAAGTCACTGCTTGATTTTAAAAAAAATCATAATGCTCTGTGATTTGCTGTGCTGGGAGAGAAATACATGGTTTCAATGTGCAGGAGCAGATAGGAGACTAGGTGACAAACCCTCTGTTATTCTGAAGATACAGATCAGAATAACATCTGGATTCAGTCTGAACAAGGTCAGTAGTGGATGTTTCCCCTCCCACTGACTTTAAGCAATTCCCCTTCCACCTCTTTCCCACCTTCTCCCCCCCCTAAAAAAAGTTATGTGTTTTGAGTAAATCATTGTGGATTCAAGGAAAGTCTTCACAAAAGAATAGATTTTGTCTACAGGTAGCTGGTTTGTAGGATTTTTGTGTTATGATTATGAAAGCCTACTGGGACATTCTGTTCTGCTGTTCCTGGCTTGTTAACCGTAGTATAAGGAGTGCAATATAACTGATTAGTGACTGGAATCATTACAGAGAACTGTAGGAGGGAGTTAGGTGGCTACATAGACAGATAAATAGATAGATACAGAGATAGATGTGTCAGTTATGTCCAGTTCTCATTCTTTGATGTACGTGAACACTGGAACTAAGAATGAAAAGGAATCATCATGAACACTAGCAAAATGAAGATGTGCACCTGTAAGTTTATGTATCTGTGCATGTACTTTGGTATATATGTTTTTTATCTATGTTGAGTTATGTTTATGTTTGTGAGCAGATAAGTATCTTTATACTATATATGTGAATACGGTTTACATATTGATACATTTATAAATAGCTTCATAGAAAACATGTAGGATCTTTATGTACATACATGTACACACATTAAATATTGTAAGAGTATAAAGTTGTATAAATATATGTAAGTTCTCTTTACTTACATAAAGCCTTGAGTCCAGCAACACATTGAGTCTGTTGTCCTTTACTCGGTATGCAATTAAAACCATATGTAACCTCATAAGACTCATCAAATCAAACCATTTGTTGTGCTTTCATAGAAAGTGGTGTAAGCACGAAGTGTGAGCGTAAAATGTTCCCAAAATAGTCCAAAGATTTATTAACTTCAAAATTTTATAATTTATGTTGATTTTTGTTTGTTGCTTTTTAGGTTGTTTTTTTCTTTTGTTTTCACTTTTGCTTTCAGATAATTTTCTTTTAGGATTAAATACACACAGTAAGGTGACCCTGTTCTGACTGATTATCTCATCGCTGAGAGTCGTGCATTCAGGAAATTACAAAAAGTAAGGTTTCTAACACAATAATGAATTAATTCTGTTGTAGGTTTTCCAAGTATAGAATTTAAATATAAGTGTTAATGTCACAGATGACTTTGTAATGACATAGATGATATATAGCAATACTGTTGACCTATGGTTGTATAATCAAGTCCTTACAAAGGTCTTTTTCAGTATTAATGTTAAACTATATGTAAATCTGAAAAACTATCACTTTTAAAGGCTTTAATTTTCCATGTGTGATCTCAGCTTGTAATGAACCTTATCTTTTTGTTTTGTTTTGTCTTTTCAGCCTGAGGAATTTTTTCAATACTTTTCTGAAGATAAAATGAATAAATAACTAAAACTGGACAGTTTGAAGTGTTTTCTTCTCTTTTTTTTTCCTTCTTTCTTTTTTTTTTCTTTTTTTTTTTTAATGTTACTTTTTCTTGTTATTTTCCACAGGACTGCATTTTTTAATTTATGCAAAAGTTTTTCATTTTAACTTTCTAGATACTTTCATCTTGACTTTAATATCCATAACCATTGAGTGTGTATTCCAAAAATGGAAGATATAATAGAAACTCAGGAAAATATTTTGCTTAGGATCCTTCACAGTTCCTTGGATATGGGTATGTTCATTCCCATTTTCTTTCCTTTGACAGGAAACTTCCTTTGATTAAATAAAAAGGTTGTCTCATAAAAAGTAATAGTGAGTATTTAATATGATAAAGTTGAGGATCGTGATGGTGTATAGTACAATTATGTCTTTAGTTTCTGACAATAAAAGTGAAGAACTTTTTCTCCAGTAGGTACTGACAGCAAGAAAAGGTGGCAGCCACCCACTCTTCACTGGTTTATATAGAAGTGTAGTGGTCCATTGAAGTAAATCTCTACAATGGATCTTGGAATAATTTACCAGGCACTGGTATTTGGTGCACACTTCACCCATGTTCTGGATTTGTCCAGGGGTGCATCCCAGCTGCATTATCCCTCCCTGCCTTCTACCCATGTCCTCAAATATCTCACATAAACTCAGGCATTCAGATTGGAACGGAACTATGAGCCATGTTAATAAGTGTCTGCCCTAGTACACATGACCACAATTATGGGATGGATGTTGGAGAGCAATTTTTCTACATAGAAAAACAACTTTAGAAAGGAAAGGGTTGTTGTACTTACCTGTCTACAGAAGATATTTTTAAAATTCAAAAAACAGAGCAATGTATGAGATCTTATATACAAGGCATTTATACCATTCTTTAGAACTGCATAGTGTAGATATATTGAATTCCAGAGTAGAGTTAAAAATGCATTAAGTTCTCCAGGTGCATTCCCTCAGGATATATAAGCAATCTCCTTTGCAATTCTGAAAATGCAATGTTCCCAAATACATTGCAATTGTTGATTGTTCACGCTTTTCTGTGGGAGAAATCTCACATTTGTCTCCCTCCTATCTGTTGCTCCAGAGTCCACCAAAGCCCTAAATGGGACAATTGCCAAAGTTTGCAATCCACAAAGTGACAGGTTTTACTGATAGAGAACAAAATGTGCAAAGACCTCTTTCCCATCCATTATGACTATAGTGGGGGCCATTCAATTAGACATAGCTTTTAATTACTCCAGCAGTAAAATAAACTACTGCTTTGCCCTGGTATGGTGCTCCTCTCTTTGTGTGCTGGTGATGGAACTGCATGAGGCCGAACACAGCAAAGGGGTGTTATGCCTCACCATCCTTAGGTTAAGGCGGGCCAAGTCCTGGAAATTTGTAAGCAAAGGATGTCCTCTCGTGCAATGGTATCACTGAGCATAATGCCTGTAATTCTGAAGCAGTGTGGATTATTGGAAACAGTCTTTCTACTAGCATGTTATGTAAAGAAGTAAAAGTATTCCTTTATCTGTGTTTTATATCCCAATCTCTTAAATTTAGCATAATTGTAACACAATATATTAATAGAAAAAACCACTACAGAGTATTTTCATGAACTGTATTTCAAATTTTGGAAAGAGGAAACAAGTTGGGACTTTTTTAAAATTAATTAACAGATCCTAAACTTTTTCCTTCTCATGGGATTGCATTGGTTAATACCATTTTTTGAAAACCAAGATCTAATTCAGAAGTTCAATTTAAATGTTGGCAACCCTTCAAGAACATTTAAAAGAAATTAAGTCCATTTTGGAGAGACAAGCTGTTATATTTTATCTTTCTTTTTACAGAAATGTTAAAAGAATTTTTTCTCTTTTGGAATCTGTCCATAGCATATCACTGAAAACCCCCTGCAGGAACTAGTTAACTGATCAAAAAATTGTATTTTAAAGGGATTTTAGGAGGGTTATATACCACTAAAGTATGGTTGATTGACTATTACCTTCCCAGTTGTTAAGGACGCATTTTTACAGACAAATTAAATACCCAGAAACCTTTCTCTTGCTTTTGGAATAGCGAGTAGATCATGTCTACAGCTACGAACCCTGGTACCCAAAGCAGTGTGCTGAAATCCAAACTGGTTGTTGACTGAGGTCCCTTAGCTCACAGTTGACCACAAATCAAAACTGGGAACAGGAAGGCAGACTGGGAGCTGGTCCATGCCTGTTGGCTCTGCCCAGGACAATCTAGCAGAACTGAGATAACATAGCTGCACAAGTGCCCTCTTTTTGTACTAGTACAGACAGTTTGCCCTTGGTGACCTATAAGTCACATTTCCCCATTAATATAAAATACGGTTTTAAACCAATACTCAATAACCTTGGGTTTTATGGAAAACCTACTGCTGATTTCCAAAGAAGCTGAATCATTCTCCTAAGTATTTATAAGGGAACAATCCTGAAGGATTTCTGGCAACATCTGTATTTATTGGAAGGATTCAATACAAGTAAGAGCAGTTGCTGCTGAATCTTCCCTTGTTTGACTGTTGTGGGTTTACTAGGGACTAATTTTTTCAAACTCTCCCCCCACACAGTTGCTACAAGTTAGAGAGGTTTTATACAGACAAAAGAGAGTCTTGATGTGGGGGGATAATATTAAGATTTATTACTAGCAAGATAAAGACTAAAGAATAACATATACAACAATTTTAATTAAGCTTGCTTATCTTATGAAGAAAATGTTAAATATTTAAAAATGCATCCCTCCCGCCTATATCAGTCCAGGAGGAGAAAGTTTCTTCTTTCTGAAGCAATTCTGCAGCACTGTTTCTCTTCTAGTATCTTTGGGAAGACAGCTTCAATGTGTCGTAGCTGGAGATTTCTTTCTTTCTCTCTCTCTCTCTCTCTCTCTTAGCNTCCGTAGTCTTCACCACAGGCTACAGGGAATGGCTTTGAGTCCTTCCTCTCTGCATGGAGCTCCCTTCCCATAGGAGATAGTCTTAAATAGACCTCTCCTTATGGATTCACCCAGGACAAGAGCTCTTCCATACTCTGCTGTCCTTTAGGGTCAAAACTGAGTTGCACCAGCATGGATCCTTCACTGGGACTCCCAAGGTCCTATGCGGGACAACTTGCTCCAGTGTAGGTTTCTCTCTCCATGGGCCACAGGTCTCTAGCAGGACTCTGCTGCATCTTAGGCTTCCCATAAAGGATCCCATATGTACTTGTCTGCTCTGGCACAGGCTCCTTCATGAGCTGCCGGGGGGTCTCTGCACTGTGGAGGCACCACTAGGAGTTGCACCCAGGATCTCTTTTTTATCAGTAATCTTCTCCAGGTGGCAGGGATTTTTCACTTTCAGTCTTTCCCCTGTTGGAGGGGGAGGGGAGGGCTCCCCCCGTGATTCTGCTCTCTTCTCCTGCTAGACTGACCTTGGAGCTGCTTGTTATCTCATGTTCTCCTCTGCTCTCCACTGAGTTAGAATTCCTTCTGCAGCATATTTCAGGCAGGCAGTTTCTCTGGAGTTTCTTCTGCGCTCTGCTACATGTCTCAACCACGGGGGCTTCAGTGCCACAACTGTCCTGGCCCAGAGACGGGAGAGATGGGGCCTGACCCCCACTTGGGGGGCCTACCGCCTCCCTCCTACTTCATGGCTCCTTAATTTCTTCTGCACAATCCACTTTCCATTCTGTTTTCTTAAATATGTCATTAGCAGACGCGTTACTAAAACTTTTGATTGGCTTTGCTCCAGAAATCCACCTGGACCTGACTATTTCAGCCCGGGGGGCTGGTAAACCCATTACACTGACCTATAGTGTAGTAAAGTAAATTTATTAAAATCAAGAATATTAATATCTTAATACTGCAGAGCAAAGAGTGGTCTTGTTTTGTCAAATGTTCATTGCACAACTGTGTGATGGTGAGGTAATTCTTGAATGATACTGATATGAACAGTTTCAATGATAAAGATTTTTTTCTTTTAGTAAGGTTAGTTATTTCTGTACACACTAAAAAGTTCATGTTTTTTATTTAGGAATAAGGTATCCAGTAAAGGCAATATGGACCAGTGTAAATTGAGCTACAGTTTAGCTGTGGGTTAATCAAGTACACATAGTATAGCAGTGGTATGGAAAAGAGAAAGAAGCACAGATGTTAGTGGAAACAAACCCAGGAAAATTATATGGAGGTAAAATATATGAGGTGAATACTCAACAACATGTGGCAGTATTCAAATGCGTGTGATAAGACAGAATCAATTCTTCTGCTGCCATATATTGGAATTTTAGTCTAGTTTGTATCATTCTACACCAGGTGACATTGATTTGATTTGGAATACATGTTTTGCACAGTTCCTTTATTGCTTTACTGTTCCGTGGAGACATCAAATATATTTATTTTAAACAAAAGCACATTAATAAACTGCAGCTATGCCAGATGGACAGTTTTAATTGTCCTCTAAGTGTCAGAGCACCATGCTGCAGTACTTTTGTAGTTTAAAGTATGCCAAAGCTGTGAACTGCAAAGATACAGAGTAAAACAATGTCAAAATACACTCAATTTACATTTTTTTTATTATTGGCTTCAGGACTCTAGATCCCATTTCCTTTGAAGAGGGCTTGGCACATTTTTCCCAAATATACCTTCAAAAATGTCCTAGTGAATGCAATCCAGTGAAAATATTGTTTTATTTCTTGAAAATGGTAATTTTGATCTTCTTCGGGATGCTTTACTGTGAAGAATAGGAGCTCTTTCAACACTAGCTCACAGGTCCCTCATGGAGCATTGTGTCCACAGACTTGCACCTAGGATAGAAATCAGACAGAATGCTGATGTCTAAAGTCAAAAGATTCTTCCAGAAAATGCAGCTCCAGTGATAGTATTTATTTGGTGTCTGTGATGACATCCTCAAAACTTCTAAGTTATTTTATATTTCCAGTAATATAGCTCTCCCTCCCTGTTATATTCCAAAAATTAGGTATAATTTTGTGTGAGCAAAGTGTCAGCATGTAGCCCTGTAACTTCTCCCTTTGTGTGTTGACAGGTGCTCTTATCTGAGGCAGTGCCGATGTCCCTATTCAATCCATTACAAAGTCCTGGTGACAGAATTGCAAACTTGGGAAACTGAAGGGATGGGTTTCAGTGTCTGCTTTCTCTCTGCTTTCACCATGAACTTTTTGTTCATGGTGCCCTTTCCACAAAATGATACTCCAGTCATGGACTAGAGCCGGGTCCACCATGCTGCCTCCTCCACTTCTCCTGCTGAAGCTGTGCAAAACAGAGTAAATTAGTCAAATAATGCCATCTTTTTTGAGTGTAACTTCAGTGATGTATATATGTTTGTCTTTTACATTCTTGCCTTTTCAACAGAAGAAGATGAAAATTAATTTAGATCCTTCTTTAGGCATGATGCTGTGGAGGCGGGGGGGAATGTGCAAGATAACATAAAACAGAGATATGGATAAGGACAATGCACTGTGATGGCAGAAGAAATAACTTAGAAAGTAAATAAAACCCAATTTTATTTGTTTTCGTCAACAATGACAGATTTTGTAGTCACTCGGATGTAAGTAATACCATAATTTGGAATCAAAATTATGGTGAAAAGAGAAGTTCAGCTCAAGCAAGGCTCTTGTGCTCCTTGCTGATGCACAAGCAAGAATTCATGCACCATAATTCTGGTTACAGAAATCCCCTTTCTCTTGCAACAGGAGGCCTGGTCAGCAGTGTTGTGAGCAGGAACTGCCATTTAGTATTTTTCAATTTATTCAATTCAAATTAATGTGTCTCATACAACTGGAATTTTCTGGATTCTCATTTCTTGCCAATAATCCATCAAAAATTGCTCCGTAACTAAAAGGAACATAGCTGAATGTACAGGAGTTTAAATTTACCACTTCTTTCTTCATGTCACTCTTCTGAAGCTAACTGCTTTTTCATGCACTGTGAAAAATAATTGAGAGATATTCAAGCTTTCTTCAGGTTTTTCCAGGCCTTTTAGAACTTTAGAGCGAAAGAAATATTAATGATATCACACACTCTTTACTCTCATTTGTAGTTTAGCAGAAAAACTCTCCAGTGTTCTCTTCCTACTGTTTAAAAATATTCAGGATTTAATGAAGAAACTTGGCAAGTGCAGCAGTAGTTTCAAGTGCTGCATACAAATCTTAAGTACAGAGAATTACAGGCTGATTCAGTCTCTCATATAATTGTGTTGTACAAATGAAATAGCATAACACATAGAAGAAAAGTTTTAATATTCTCAATACCATTATTCTCTCTCAAAACTTATTTCTGCTCTGCTGATTTTCTGTTGTTTTAACAACTTATTGGAGCAGTCAAGAGAACTTGGCAATTAAGGTAAAGATTTATGTTTCTTAACCAGATAAATTTCAAAAGGTTCCGCACTTCAGACACACTCACATAATCATACTACACTTCTGAACTTCCACAGCTTTGTCTTTTGATATGCCAGTGCTTGCATGCTTCTTAAAAGCACAAAAGCTGAAGAATTGCTCCTTAGACAACTGTCTGAAGAAGCTGAAGAAAGTGCCCTTCTTCTGCTTGTATATACAGCATGAGGTACAGAGCTTCACCATAAAGATATTCAATGAAATATATATTTATTGTGCTTTCTTTATGTGAGTTATGCTTTCCCAAGCTAGAGCAGACTTAGATCTTTTTGAAATATAGGACTCTACATTGTGCACACTTGTCTCTTAATATGTCATCAGACATATTAAAGTTTTCTATTATTTATCACAATCTGAGAGGAAGAAAAAAGACAATAATGTTATTTATATTCACAAGGAAAATATAGTATACATGCGTGCATTAAATGCATGTATGCACAAGAAGCACTACCTTCCTTATCTGCCTCTTGATTTAGACGAGAGCCATTCTTATGTTAAAGTTGGTAGTCTGTGATATTTTTAGGAATGAGAAAACTCATAAAAGTACACTTAACAAGAAAAGGATTTAATCTATTTGGAATGGAACTTGAGGATCATCTAGTTCCAACCACTCTTCCATGGGTAAGGTCACCTTCCATTACATCAGATAGCTCAAATCCTCATCCAACCTGGCCTTAAACACTTCCAGGGACAGGACATTTACCACATCTCTGGTCAACCTGTTCCAATGCCTCATCACCCTCATAGTAAAGAATTTCTTCATATCTTATCTAAATCTACCTTATTTCAGTTTTAAGCCATTACACCCTATACTATAACTCTCTGTCCTTGTAAAAAGTTCCTGTCCAGTTCTCTTGTAGACCCCTTTAGGTACTGGAAGGTGCTATAAGGTGTTCTGGAACCTTAAAGTCTCCATGCTGAATAGCCCCGTTTCTTTCAGCCTGTCTTAATAGTAGAGGTGCTCCAGCCCTCTGATAATCTTTGTGACCTTCTCTGGACTTGCTACAACAGGTCCATGTCCTTCTTGTGCTGGGGGCCCCAGACCTGGATGCAGTGCTCCAGTTGGGGTCTCACAGGAGTAGAGTAGTGGGGGCTAATCACCTCCCTTGACCTGCTGGTCACAATTCTTTTGATGCAGGTGCAGATCCAGGATGCAGTTGGCTTTCAGGGATACAAGTGTACAATATCAGCACATGTTGAGTTTCATGTCAAGCATCAGCCCCAAGTCTTTCTCTTCAGGGCTGCTCTCAATCCCTTCTTTGCCCAGGCTGTACTTGTGCCTGGGAATGCCTTGACCCAGGTGCAGGACCTTGCACTTGGCCTTGTTGAACTTCACAAGGTTTGTACAGACCCATCTCTCAATCCTGTCACAGGCCTGCTGGGTGGTTCCCCTGGTCCCCCTGATCTATAGAGACAGTTTAAAAAAAGAAAAACAAAATCATAACTTTCAGTAAATATTCTCCCTTCTGGTTCTCTGTCCACTGCAAATGCTATGCTCCTAAACTCACTGTTGTCATAATAGCCTGTAATTGCAATGTGCTCATTATATATGTATATTAATTATGCCACATAGATCAATTCCTCTTAATACTGTTGGCTGTTTTTCCATAGCACATTGAAGCTGAAACTCCATTATACTGGAATAAATATCAGTTCTTGCCTGCAAGAGATTGTGGTTGAAAGGACAAAAACTAAGAAGTACTGGGGCAGAAAAATGTATGTGGTAGGAATGATAAGGGGTTACTTTAACTTAAGTAATACAAATTCGTATAAGAAAACTCAGTCACAATTTCTTACTTGTCTATAGACTAGGAGATAGTAATATTCTGTACATGAAATATCAGAAAGGACTCTCCTTTATTTATCCAGAGACTTAATGAACTCAGAGGCACCTTATTCCTGTAAAATTCATTGATTAAAATTCTGTTCAAATACTTTGGATTACATAAACAAATCCCAAGAATATTGTGCTACTTATTGTTTCCCAAAATAACTTATTTAAACAGCACACATACTAAGGTAAATATTTTGAGCTTTGAGGTGAATATGGAATGACATTTTAAAAGATTTATGGGTATGCAGAAATGTCTGAAATTTGACCTCTAATTCCCTAGTATTAGGTATCTAAAAATTAGAAAAAAAAAATGCTATTCACAAACTTTGCAGAAGGTAAACACAAAGGACCTAGTGCACCCAGAATCTAAATATCGCTCCAACTAGAAGTTGGTAGATATTAAAAAATTATTTGAATGTTTAGAAGTATTGATTAAAAAGCATTGATAAATTTACAAGTCTTGAACTAGTGTCATGTTTCATATGAGCAAACAAAAAACCAAAAATATGAACTCAGGTAGACTGTGGATGAATGAAGAAAATTGACTATATAAGTGAATAGTTAACAATTGCTTCCAAAAAATATACATGCTTATGATGAATTTTAAATTTGGATCAGTTACTCCAAAATAATTTACACTTCTGGTGCCTAGACTTAGAAAAAACATTTTTCTAGAAGACTCCAACAACATCTATGGAACTTCACTGACAGGGAGGAAAGGAGGCACCTACTCATTTCTTTACACTTCACTTAGATATAAATGAAATTAGGTTAAACAGGCAGGAGCAAATTCCTGAACTTGATATACGGCCTTGAAATCAACATAAAGAATTTAGAAAAAAAAGGCAGGAAGAACTTATCAGTAAACTAGGATTTTGGCAACCAGGATCAATGTCACTGGCAATTTATTGTGCTTGTATTGGGACAGAAGTAATTATGCTAGAAATGGCCTCTGGATGCCATTAGGTAACTTTGTAGGTTGTGAGTATTACATCCTGGAAACCTATGGCATCCCAGAAGAGAACATAATGTTCCTTCCCTGATTATTTTATCATAGGGATTCTTTATCTCTGATTTAGTCCACTTGGATCTAAATACTGAAAATGAATATGCAATCATTAACTGTTGCCTTTTAAAATATTTTGTTGGGTTTAAATTAAGCATGGGAATAATTCTCTCAACATAGAGAAGATGGCATTAAATCTTCCAAGGCAACCCTCTGAGCAAGTAAATTATTCAGCATATGAAAGGAAGTGTCAGGACAAACAAGGTTATTAAAAAGGACCCTCCAGTTATCTTCTGATCATTGGGTTCTATTATCAGCTTCAATGAAGTAGCAAATGCTAATTAACCCCTGCGACTAAAAAGGGCAGTTCCAATAACAGACATAATGTCAAAAGCAAATAATGTTATACATGGAATTGATATCTCCACTGTTAAATGAACTAGTAGACCAAAATGATTTTTTCCTCAACACCATTCATTTCAGGATGCAAATAAAAATATAAGAAATAAACAGGTTGTGAGACAAATACAGCAGGAAAATTAAAGAGCAGGCTAGGTGATACTGTAAGCAATCAAAACTATTATCATAGAATCATAGCATATCCAGAATTGGAAGGGACCCGCAAGGATCATCAAAGTTCAACTTCTGTCCCTGCCCAGGACAGCCCCAAGAGTCACACAAAATGCCTGCGAGGGTTGTCCAAATGCTTCTTGAACTCTGGCAAACTTGGTGCTCTGACCACTTCCCTAGGGACCATGTTCCAGTGCCCCAAATTAATTTCTGGGGTGAAACTTCCATTTCATAATATAGTTCATGATCCTCACTAAATCACTGAATTCAAGGTTGTGGAATTGAAGTACAACTAGAATCTACTCATCCAATTATGCTGTATAGATTATAGAAATGGGTTAGTCAATGCATCATCAAAATATTGTAGTAATACTTCACCACCACAGCTATAAAAAAATTTAGATGAAGACTGTCCTCACATGCTATATCCCATGTTTAGAACAGGTAGTTTATTAGAGCTTAGAAAAGACCATAAAAAATGACTGAACATTTTATTCTTTTACACATTGAACTTTGAAAAAAACTACAAAAGAAGAAAAGATACTCTACTCATTTGCAAGGGATAAAAAAGAAGAAAAAATGAAGGTTCAGGTTATGATCAAATTAAAACACTTTTCTGGTTCTACTTTATTTGCTAGTACAATAGTGTTGCCTAACTAATTCCTATTCTTTTTCAAAAATCTAGTAGTTTTTTAAGCCATAATGAATATTCCAGTATTTAAATTGCCTGAAAGTAAACCTGAAGGTACCTCTGAATTTATTCTATTCAAGGCAAAACGGAGAATGCTGTGGACCTGGATCAGATTACCTGCGGTTTCAGGAAAAATTATTATATTGCATACATTTCCAAGATGAAAACAGTTTGATTGTTTGCTTATATAACTGATAAATACTCTGTGATTCTACCATGTGATTTTAGATTCTTTTCTGTGGTGATAGAATGTCTGTTATGGGGGATGAGGACAAACGAGAACACGTAATGTGTCCTGTGACTTTACCCAAACACAAGAAGCAGTGAAACAATAAGATGTTCTGCAAAAAATTGACACAAAACCCGCTTTGTCACTCTTTCCCAAGATGAGGTTATTGGTTTTATGCAGCTAAGATCAGAAAACTAAATTGTTTTCCTGGAGTAGTTTTTTGAAATAACAATTAGTCTTGGTTTATGCCAGGGAACAAAAAGGATATGACTTTTAGTCAGTTGGGTTTGTTGGGTTTTTTTCAGCTTCAATGTTCATTCAACAACCATGTAAGAAAATAACTTGCCTCTAAAGCTGAACTTTTCTGATAAAACAGTGCTTAGTTCTATTGTACAGAATAAAACTGTTGTGACTTTGAATCAACAAGAGTGTGTCTATGAGCATGTCCTTATGAATGACATTCTTTCCAATTACTAGCAAAACTGATTTTATCAACAGATTTATCATTCTCTGCTTATGAAAATGGATCACCTGAGTGGTAAATGAGTCTGCCACTTAAACAGTCTGAATGAGCATGCAGAATTATAGTAATCTCTTCTGAAAGTGGAGGGATAAATGCAACATAAGGACTACATATTTTTATGTGAAAATATGGTCTGTTTTGTGAACATTCATAATTAAATGCAATAACATTTTATTCTCATCTTTGTGGTTCAATGCTGCCATATTGTGCTGCTTGCTTGTAATAAAGTAATTAAAAGAAAAAGTTTCATCAGAAAGTATCAGAAGAGCCTTTTGTTCTTTTGGCGAATTAGTAAAAGTCTATGTGGAGGAAACACCTGTAGCTCAGTCATCATAGACTCTCAGATAGTTTTATCTTGACAAAATCCCTTTGCTGAAGAGAGAAAACAGAGTACAAAGAGTTATATATAGATAAATAGGTAAATAGCTCATGACTTAGAGTACACCCACATCTAGTTATGAAAATGTTCTGAGAAGGTCTTACTCATTAAAATAGTCACAGATAGACACATGAGTTGGAATGCAATTGATTATGTACCACATATGGGAACTTCAATCTGCAAAACAGGCTTCTCTCTCCCAAAGAACCCAAAGATTCTATTAAACTGGAAGAAATTTACTGTCCTCAATTTTCCATGTTATAATTTTGTTTTGCTCTCTGTATTTCTTCCTGAAATAACCTTTCTACTACTACCTTTGGCTTAATAGGTTTCTATGACAGAAGATGTCTCTCTGTTGTGTCCACAGGCTGAGTAACATGAGCTTTTGGAAAATTATAGTTCCCCATTCTAAACTAAACAAAAATAAAACCCCAAAACACTTTTAGTTGGAAAAAAACCCCAGCCAAACAAAACATTTAAAGTGGTCTTTCTTTACTCTAAGGCCTTCATTATCTCTTCCCAGGTGGTACAAATTGAGCTACTTTGCCAGGTTTTCAATAATGAAAAATTATTCACAATTCCTATTCAGTCCCTTTACAAATCGCTTCTGTGAAGTGTTTGTTCATCAGCTTTCAAGTCAACACAATGTTATGTGGATGAGAAAAAAATAGCTGACTTAACAAAAAAAAATCCTATGGATGCAATCATGGCACAACCATGGGGAAAGGCGTTAGTAAGGAAGTGCTTGATACTTTACAGACCTCTGAAAAAGAGTTGGAGTTAATCCTTTTGAAAATGGTTTATAAGGAAGAAATCTAAAGGAATAAAAGATCCAGCAGCACATGTTTAGATAGATTCTAAAATATTAGTCAATAAAGAGAGGAAAAAAAGAATGTTAAAAGAGCTAAGAAAAAAGGTTTCATACAACTACTGATCCTTTGACTTAAGATTTAAAATGCTTCTTGTATGAAATTTACATCACTTATTATAAAAATGTTATGAAAACCTATTCTTTCCACTGCGCTTTCCCAGCCTACAGGTAGAACTGAACCCACTGCTTCCATTAACAGAGAACATATGAGTTTGTCCCTATAAAATGGTCATTAACATCAGTGTGCAAAAGGTAGGAGTACTCTACATTAATAAAAGGTAAGAGCAGAAATGTGGGTTGTTTAAATGGGTTATTTGTCACTACCAGAATAAAGGTTTTGTTCTCCTAAAACTCCGTTGCCAATTATGGATATATTTAAAAGACCCTGAAAAGTAAACTTATTCTATCAATGGGTGTGAAAAACGTTTCTCTCTTCTATCATTAATGGTGCATAAATGTTTCTCTCGTAGGTGACTGGTTACATAAATAATGCCATAATGACCCTTTAGTCTCATTAATTTTTACAGTTTTTGTCCTAAATCACTCTCTAGGAATCTTTTCTTGCAATACAGAAAAAGAAACATAAATTCATTCATTTGAGTCTTAGGTATATTCAATTATAATTATAAAAAGCAGGTAAAAAGGATGAGCTTTAGTTATGCTTATATTTCATATCATAACAAAAACATTAAAATATAAATGAAATTGATCTAGCAAATTACATAGGGAAAGATTAACATGAAGGAAAAAGTAACTCAAAATTAAATGCATAAAGAATGACAAAATTAGATATTAACAAGAAAATATCAACAACCTGTAGAGAATAGAAAGAATGAAACTAAGGCTGTATTTAAAAAAAATAAAGCAAAGTTTTGAGTGAGTACTAAAAATCCTTTTAACTTAGCCTTAAGATAAAGCAATTTTTTTAGGTTTTTAAAGTCTTTTAAGCTTCTTCTACACTGATGTACTACAGCAATATTTCATTTGCCAAAACTTGAGCAGCTACTATCCCATAAAAATCAGTGATGCATATAACCTTTGAAAGTAAGCCCATTTTTTGTACTTCTATGAAACTTACGGATTTTTGCCATTAGGCAATCCAATTTGAAGGTTTAGGTACATGTAAAGTTTTGTTTGCATATAAATCATTACAATTTACAAAGATTTATGGAAATAAAAAGCCAAACTTTGAAGCACTAAGAACTAACTTCATATATTCATAAAATATGCATGTCACAAATTTTTCTTAACATACATAAGGAACAGTGTATTTTAATGTCTTTAGACATATTGACTGTGATAACAGAGTTGTGAATGACCGCTTAGATATTTTACAGGTTAGTTTTTGTGAATAACTGGGACAGACGTTTCTGTAAAGGAATGACTGCAGTTCTCACCATAATTTTTGGGAGTTTTTTCAAGTTTCACAACTTGAAAGATTCACTTTTGTTTTCAACTTAGACTGAATAAAAGGCATCATACTAAAAATTATTATTTGTCTTAAGTAGCTCTTATTCCTTAGATTGGAATAATAATGCAATGATTTAAACTATTTCCAAAATGCTTAAGGTTTTAGAGTTGCTGCACCCAGCTGTGATGAAATTACAGTTATGGCAGTACATAAAATTTACAGACAGGAATAGTGACATCCTATTTGGCATTAAAAAGAGCAACAGCCATGTTCAAAGTAAAAAGGCCAGTAACTCAGATTTGCTTTAGTTATGTCTATTCTCTAGTGGAACTTGAACAAATAATGTACACGAGATGTTCTCTTTTGGTAAAAGAAAAAACAGAGGTACATTTGCTACCACATACTTAAAGACCTATATAAAAGTGTTGGGATCATTGACAAGAAATGTTCTCAAAGCTTAGCCCAAAACTAGCCTAAACTTTCTTTGTAAGTAATTTTAATCAATGGAGAATAGTCTAAATTGAAGTAATTTTCTTTCTGACTAACTTTTAGATTTATAAAAGATTTGATGGTGCATTTAATATAACTGTTAATAGAGAAAGACAGCTGTCTTCACAGGTTTACATGACTTTTCATAAGCAAGCTATATAAAATGAGGCTTGCCCCAAGGCTGTTATGAATGAGTGAGTTACTGTCCCAGCACACAATAAACCTGTGGAAGGGCCTGATTTGCCAGAGGCATTGGAAACAGGTGACATATTCTGGCTGCTCAAATTCACCTGCTTTCAAAACCATCTATAACTATTCTGGGTGTGTTCTAGAAGAAGGTGTCTCCTTCTGATGAGCACAATGGGAGCCCAGTCTCTCTAGACTAAGGGTATAAACACCTGTCTGAGTCTCTACTAGCACCAGTTCCTCTAGTATAAAGCATAGTGTAGTGTAAGGCTATAACTCTAAGGGCCCTACTATCTTCTCTTTCCCTGCCTCTCTTCTTTCTCTCTTTTTTATGAATAAAAAAGATATTTTTAAAAAATTAGAGTTTTCAATAATTACCTGGAGGCCCATATGAAGGCTAGAAAGTGATAACAAAAGCAAAGAACAAAAAGACAAACATGAAATTAGAAGCAGTCAGTTCAGGAAAGTCCAACTATTTCACATCTTGACCTTATCATAGTGATAAAGTGCATTAGACATCAAGGACACTTTAAAATAGGGCAACAATTAATACATTAATTAACAATAATTAATTAACAATTAATACCTGTCAAAACTAGAAGAAATATCATTACTTCCTTTCATATTTATCCTGTGTTTAATATTTAAGACAAATTAATTTTATGTTAATATTATGCTTCCTTATGGTTAATAGAAGTTAAATGATTATGAATCACAATTAAATGTCTTAAAAAAGTGTAGAAACACAAATCAAGGCTGGAAGGGACACTGCCACCTAGCAATGTCATACAAAGTTAACCTGATCATGCACCACAAAAATTCTTAGTGGTGTTACAGAGAAATAAACAAAATTCTCAAAGAAGAACTAGTGCCTTAAACCTCAACTGACTCTTAAATTGGCAGGCTGATTTTCTTATCCATTTAAAAAATAACCTATCAATGATACTGAGCTTTGGTAGGAGATAGAACTGCTTATATAGAGACAGGCATACATCTCTGAGAAACCGTAATATTCTGTTAGGAAAAAAAAGCCTTACTTATGTCTTCTATAATTATACTTACATTTTCTACAACAATATCTGGCAAATATAAAATAAAATGAATCAGGCTAAACTAATAACAATTAAATATAATTGCTTCACTGTTGGCTCTCTATGCCAGCATCTGTGCTGCTGTGCTTTGTTGTTATTATATTATTCCACAGAAACCATGCTGAAATGATCATCAGGATACACCTGTTAATCTCACTCCAGAGTAAATTTTTTCTGCTACGCTGTAAAAAGAAAACACAGATGAGCTGTCGACCAGAGCTTTTTTTTTCTTTTCACAAAAATAAACTTTCAGGAATCTCAGGTAATGCTTACATGCTGCTGGCAAGTATTTCCTGTTTAAACCTGTGCTCTGATTGATTTAGTACAACAATTTTAAGGAGTTTGATACCTGAATAATAATGACATTTTTTGTTTTTATTACTTGACTAATGGTGAATACAAAGGATACATACAATTGATACATATTCACCATTAGTGAAGCAGATAAAACTCAAAATAAATAATATAGTTCTGAGATCACTGACAAAATAAGATACAGAACTCATTAGGAATGTTGTACTAGATCACTTGAGAATTCATTCCATGAAAGTAATTTTACTACTGAAAGAGTTAAATACTATACACAAGAGAAAGGAAAGCATTTAAGATTAAAATTAACTAGGGAAAAGCAAGGTTGTCTAGAGCAAAAACAAAAATATACTGTACAATAGGATAGTTTTTAGATATTATTTTTTGTGTAATAGAAAAATAGGAACAAAAATAAAACAGGACACAAGGAGCGAGGGAATAAATATTGATACTGCAGCAGCAATTGACTTGACATCATAATCTCTTGTCAAGCTGCACAATGTCTCTTGCTTTTGCATTGAAATACTGTAGCTCCAAAATGTCATCCTAATTATACTGGTGGAGCAAAGTGTCCTTAGGGAAATACAAAGTAGAAATAAACAAACACAGTCTTCCCAAGCTGTGGGAATGGCACTTACTGTTCCATTTCAGTATCAAGGAATATCATGTTCCATTTAGATCTAAAACATTAGCCATTTTTTGTTTATTTGGTTGCTTTTGTCTTTATTATACTCTAGATATTTACATCTGTGATGATGATCTTTCTCTGAAAAAAAGATTTGCTACTTTTTCAAATCTGTGTTCTAAGCAAAATATGTCCTTTCAAGTGCCAGATGAATTAATAAAAACAAAATTATACTTCATTATAATTCTCTTTCTTTTTTTTTTCCTCTTGTTTTTCTCTAGTATATAGAGCCTTGTTTTCATAAGACCAATATATTTTTCTTTTTTTTTTCACACGGTCCTTATGAAGTAGGAACATACGATCAACGCCTTCAAACAGATGAAGAATAGAAGCCCAGAAAGAAAAAGACCAGATTTTCAGGAAAATTTCAGATTTTCAGCCATTGCTACACTTACCAACAGGAGAAAAACACAATTCAATTCCTCTTAGAATGAGGACAGCGATATACAAAGACAAATTTCCTCACAGAATTTTAAAAGGACACTTTTCCAGACAGGGGTAGTGTTATAAAACGAAGATACATTTCACCGTTAGAGAAAAAAAAAGCAGTAGACAGATAATTAGAAGCAGCAGCAGCAGCAGTAGCACCAGTAATAGCAGCAGCAGTAGTAGCAATAGTAATAACAGCATTGTGACTTCAGGTATCTCCTGAAGTGGCTCTTCCTTGGTTGGAAAGAGTTGCAGTGCAGTTGCACAGTCCATAGATCAGAATTTTGCTGGAAGGGACAGCACGATTTTGATAAGCAGAGAAGATAATAATATTTTTCTTTTGCTAAATTCTTGTAGATGATTTTCTCCACCTGGGACTCACAGATATCCTCTTTCATATGTTCAGCCACCACAGAAGCCTGGAGACAGGGGATGTACAATGTCTTTTTTTCCTTTTAGAAATTGAATAGAATGTTTTGGATATTTTCCACAGAATATTTTCCTAACAAATCTTCTCAATTATAAGAAACATTTTCACATGGTTGTAGTAACTTCACAGATGTGTACACATGGATTTTTTTAATTTATTTTGCTGGTGGGCTCTATTTCTTTCTTATGAGTTATGCCTTCACTCTCCTCAGAGTTTATCAGACCAGGCAGCATGCAAAGAATTTTTACTTTTCTTTGACTTCTCTGACATAGCCTGAAGCCAAGGTTTGTGGTTTTCAGTTCTGCTGTTTCATTCTTCTGTTAGTGTTAACAGAATAACCAGAGCTAGAAGAAACATATGTACTAAAAAATATAAGTCAAATATAAACCTTAAAACCATTACTATGCAACAAAATTATTAGTTTGGAAGCCATTAAATATAAGTCATGTGATTGTTATTTTAACCCAGTTCAGAAAGTTTTCAACTAGATCTAAGAAAAATATCAATACAATATTACATTAGAAGAATAAAATTGAAAGTAGCAAATAATTTCTTATTTTGCCTGGCATTCACTGGTAATAAACTATGGACAGCAGTATATAATGATATACCATTATATATATATTTATTATATATATAATTGATGTTATACATAATTGTATAGATACTGTCACATATACGCATTATAAGATGCATTACATAATGCATCTTATATTTAAGTCACAACATGTATTATTCAGTTTAAAATTATTGGATCCTATAGAGTTTTTATTTCATTCTGCACTATATTTCCTTAATAGGTGTATAAATTAATAGATTAAAAATTAGATAAATGAAATCTATCACAAACTTCTAAATATTTAGAGATTAATTTGTGTCATTTAATGTATAATATGCATCTTAAAAAAACCCCAACAAAACAGAACAAACAAATCACAAAACAAAAATCAAACACCTTTCTATCAAAGATGTGGTAGAATTCCCATTACTGGAGGTTTTAAAGATGTGACTGGAGAAGGTGCTGGATAATCTCATTTGCACTCTCTTTTCCACAGAAGGCTGGATCAGATGATCTTTTGAGCTCACCTCAAATCTGAGCTGTTCTACAATTCTACGAAATGACGGGAACTGTAACTGGGATGGTCAGACAGGTGATTTGCAGAGATTCCAGACAATGTTAATGAAGAGGACTGCATCACTGTGCACTATAAACTGTGCAGTTTATAGCTTCTTTGTGTAGAACAACAACAAGGCTGCTGAACGCTTTTTGTGGCCTTATTGTTTCTTTAATGCCTCATTGAAAGGTAATCTCTTACAGAATGTTGTGGAGGACCAGGCCTAAGCATGTTTTATACTCACAGGCCACGACAAATGTACATAAGTAGGATAATCTGAATATTTAATATTCACAAAATTATGCCCCTCTGGAGCTAATGATTTAAAATAATGATCCCTTTTATGGCAGATAAAAGGTATTTAAGTAAAATGCAGTTATAATTTGTTTCACAGTTGATTTGAAACATACTGATGACATGAATGTTTTGAACTGTGTGGAAAAAATAACGAAAAATCAGTAAAAATTCTTAATATTTCAACAGTGTGTATTTAGGACAAAGAAAAATGTCATGACTGAAATCTTTAATACCAGAGTGATTGCATGTTTTCCACTCTCATGTTTATTGCGCCACTGTAAACTCTTAAAAAATATAATGAAAATAACAGCCCTGGAGGTACTTACAGCAGGGAATGCTGCAGTCAAACGACTACACCTGCTGTCACGGGACAACAAGGTAATTTTTCATCCTTTCCTGTCAGATAATGAAACAAAAATAGGGATCAATTTTTGTCAGCATGACTGTTCATCATAGTAGTTGTTGCTCTCAGTAGAGCAGCTAAAGTCAGCAAATTGACATTAATTTTACAACATTTTCAACGGTTACCTCTGAGTCCTGTACATATGTCTCTTCAAGTGGATCCATTGAAATCAACTGGATTACACTCTGACTCTGTTAAAATCAATGGGAACAGAGGTAACTCACATGTAATCAAACTGAGCAAGGTTCATTCTTATATTTGAAAATGTGAGACTACCTCTAGTGCATAAATGTCCCTGAAGTCCTTTTGTATGTTTTTAAAATGTGACTTTACCTGGAGAGTCATCACCTTCCTTTCATTGCAATCCTTATGTCTTTATACATTTTGAACCCGGCACAAAATGAACTCTTTCAGAGAGTCTGTGAGTTGCCAAGGTTACAAATATTGTCTGCTACTTAAGTACATTACAATTCTTTCAGGCATATGCACTCTGAGAAAGAAGAACTTTTCAAAATTCAGACTGTCTTTTATATATTCCACATAAACATAACAAACATAAGAAACATTTTCCAAGACAGAACTAGAGAGAAATATGTGTTGATCTAGTCTAAAACCTCAGATTGGAAAATATTTTATTAATGAAAGAGAGCTCTCTTAGCTAGTCAAATAAGTTTCTGATTCCTGTATGTGTTATTTCTGAAAAGTCAGAAAATACCTGAGAAAGTCGGGATAAAAGGAGGAGAGCTATAAAGTACTTAAACGGAGACAGAGCCCTGCACATGAAAGACAACACTTAAAATATCTTGAGATTTGAGTTTTGGGTAGGACAAATTAGAGTCTGACACTAAAATATCTGACATGCATAAATTACATGTTTTAGCATTTTTCCTTTTGAAGTTGCTTTTAATCTTCTCACTTGTTGCAGAAAAGCGAATGCTTTCAGATATCCCATTGCTTCATTTGTCCACCCACAGAAAGACAGAGAGAGAGAGAGAAAAAAGAGGTCAGCACTACCCGATAGGGAACATGTTTCTGAACTGAATTCTCTTACTATGAAAGAGCTAGAAAAGCAGTCTTTCTGATCCTATCATATGCTAAATTCTGGTGATCAGTCATTTTGGAAAAGCTTTTCACCGTCATCTCTAACAAATGTGTTCCCTGTACAAGTTCAGATATATTATTTTCTTGGTAAAACCCACAAATTGTGGGGGAAGAAGAATGGAATAACACTATTTGGGTAACTATGGTCTTTCTGGAGCCTCACTCAAAGCAAACGTTTCTTTCTCTAAAAGATTTCAATAGTACTTTTTCCAAGATAATGTTTAGCACTTGTTCTTTTCTTTTTGATTATTCATGGTTTGGGTTCGCGAACAAAGATTTCGAAGGGCCCTACCTGCGCTTGCTACAGGCACGCTGATGGTTGAAAAGGTCAATGCGTGACAGACAAGTCCGGCTGCAGAAGGGACAAGAGAAAGATTAACCAGGCGGCAACGACTGGACGCGATTCTTTCTGAGTTGTCTTTTCTCCTCGAGAGTGATCTTGTGTGAGTTCTTAAAGTGTTATAGATTGGAGGCCAGAGCAGACCAGTGATGATGGTCAATATGGCCAAGGCTGAGATGTTGCTTCAGGGAGTCCTTGTATCTCCTCTTCAGGGCTCCTCTCTTGCGACAAACGGTGGCGAGTTCACCATAGAGCACGATCTTAGGGTGGTCCTTCATCCTGGAGACGTACCCTGCCCAACGCAGCTGTGTTCTCAGCAGCATGGCCTCGATACTTGTGACTGCAGCCTGTTCAAGAACAGCCGTATTGGTCACATAGTCTGTCCAGTGGATATTGAGGATTTTATGGAGGCAGCGTTGATGGAAGCGTTCGAGGAGTCACAGGTGGTGGCAGTATGACTCAGACTCATATAAAAGAGTAGACAGTACGATGGCTCTATAAACACTGATCTTTGTACTTTTCTTCAGGTGTTTATTTCACCAAACTCTTCTATGGAGTCTACTGAAAGCTCTGTATGCCTTTGCCAACCAGTTGTCTATCTCTTTGTCGATCTTACCACCTGAGGAGATGATGCTTCCCAGGTAATTAAATTGCTGGACTGTTTT
>VYXB01002180.1:0-29424 GCA_013397135.1 Pachyramphus minor | reverse complement strand
TTGTGAAATGTACTGAATTGCTGAGTCTTGAACTACATGGCTGGTACTGAAGAGATTTTGAAAATGTTCAGACCATCGGTTCAGAATTCAAGCTTTATCTGTGAGAAGCGTTTGGCCGTCTGCACTGAGTAAAGGGCTTTGAACCTGGTGTGTAGGACCGTACACTGTTTTCAGAGCCTCATAGAAACCTCTGTAGTCACCTCTATCTGCACATAATTGAATTTTACCTGCTAGATTGATCCACCATTTGTTCTGGATGTCGCGAAGTTTCTGCTGGATTTTGCTACATGCGAGTCGAAAGGCTGCTTTACTTTTAATAGAAAGATTCTATTCTACTTGAGTTTTTAGACACTATAGTATATGCAATATTTTGGAAAATAAAAAAAAATAGTGTATGGGTATATATATTTAAACATCTATTCCATACATACATATCATCCATCAGTAGACCAGTTAATTCAGGTAGCCCACTTTATTTCACATTATTATTATGCAATGATATAATGAGAAAAAACAAAATTTCACATTCTTTACTATACTTGTTCAGAAATTAGGTTTAGTATACCCTTTGAAATGAAGGTTTGATATTTTATTTTAGAGGACATTGAATTTTCTTTTGTATGTTTCTCAATGAATGGTGAAGATTATTTATATGATTAATCTCATATTTCCTAGTTTTATGGAGAAACAAAGACAATTTCAACAAGTGCAGCTCATTTTCAACTGAACATGTGTCTACAGAATGGGGTATTTTGGGACTGGAAACCCCACAAAATCTTTAAAGAAACTACAATCTTTAAAAGCAGGAGAGTCGTCATATAATAGTGGATTCCATCTCAGAAGCTAATTAATATATATACTTCTCCAAGTCTCCTGCTGTGTACCTTCATTTTAAACATTTGCTGCCGTATTAACTAGGCTAAAATAGCATATGCCTGTACCAGTAATGACTGGAACTGGCCCTTTATATATCTTCACACTGTGTTCCAGGCTGCAGTAGCCTACAAACCTATGATGAGAGCTGGGTTTATATCTTTATGCTCTTATTCAGGCACAATTGAGTAGCCCTTCTATCTCCAGTAAAGGACTTGTCCATGCCTGGCACCTTGACGTTGCACCACATTCAAGGGCACACCCTTGAAATGAGACTGTGCTGATTACTGGGTCATTGAACTTTTATATTATTGGTATTTCACTTGATGCTAACTGGTGTTTGAAGCACAATCAAAGATTGTGAGCAGCTACAATAAAGACAATAACACTGTGATCTCTCTATTACTCTTTTTAAAATATATTTTTAGTGCACTTTTCAAAGTAAGTGTGGAGAACAAGAGATCTTTTTCCTTGTAATTATTCCCTCTTAAATAATAATATTTAGCCCCCCAGAATACTATAAAATGTAAATTCTACCTCTGCAAACCTGTAGGTGAAATGCAAATGTTGGGTTTGTAGATGTAACCCTATCTATGGCAAACAAACGCAACAACTTGTTATTGAAATGAGGAGTTCCTTCTTGTTCCACCTGCTCTTACCTGCATCCATTCATTTTGCTAGTGAGCCAGTTAAACTTATATGACTCAAGTAAAACAAACCAGAAAAAATGTAAGCAGCTTTCTTTTTGGTTACAATGGAACCAATGTGAAGGGTTTAATTAATTATATTCAATGAATCACATTCATGAAGGGGTTACTGTGTCTAAACCCTGTCTCACTCTCAGACCTAAATGTTCAATTTTGAGCTATACAGACATGCCTCTTCCTATTCAGGAATTACAGTTCCAACTTTGTTCTCTCTGTCATTTGTATCAAAAATTAAAATATGTCAATCATTTTGACAAAGATGTCCTGAAAGGGATATTTCTTTTCCATGAAGTATTACTTAAAAAGTTGATGCCAAAATTTGTTTCCTTTACTGCTTTTTGGGATATCTCCCCCAGCCTACTGGCAGAAAACTGTTCCTCCTCTCATTCATCTGAAGTCTGTTACTTTATGGATCACAACAGGTAGCCCTTTTGTGCTGAGTCACAGAACAGCATTTATGCCTGGTTTTTAGTATGCATTTTTGTGGAATTGAGTATTTTTCAATATATTGCTGTTTTAAATGTTTCCAGTATTTGACAGCAGGTAAGTGTAGAGTCTGAGGATCCAAACTGGGGCTTAAAAATGAAAGGCATCTTGTATATATTAACATTATTTATAATCTGGAAATGTTTGATAAAATTAAAATAGCAGGGAGAAATAAGCAGGGATAAAAAGAGGAAACAGGAATTTCAAACAGGATTGTTCCTTGTTGAACCTTGGTAGCAATTGCAAAGCCATATCTGGGAAGAAGGAGAAAGAAAAAAAATCACATAATCATTTTTATATTCAACACACACACAAAAATTTTGAGATGTTTATTGTCTTTGTATATATTGTTCCTTTTCGAAGTTTTCAAGAATTAAAAGCAGCACTGAAATGCAGTAAAGCTTTATCTGTTGTACTTCAGAAAAGTCAAAGTCTCTCTAAGCATGAAACGAACTATTGTCTACTTTTTGTTTGATACTTGTAAGCAACTATGTTCCTGAACATCCTTATTTAAAGGAAGAGGCAAGTATGGGGGTTTTAGGCCAAATGACAACTGAAAAAAAAGGCCAGCTTGCAGAGTTTCAAACCATTCTTCAATCTTTTGTATTCTCAGTGTCTTCTTGTAAAAGCCCTAAGTGTATTCACACATTGTAACCTTAAAAACATCAATGTTATCGAAGGGTGTCACTCCACCCGTTCATAACCATTTGCCTCTCTAGCAGTGAAATTTGATATGACAAGAGTCAGAGTTGTTTTTCAGATCCTGTCAACAGCAATTTAAAACCAGTGTAGATGGTTAATATTTTTATTTCCTGAGGTAGGCAAAATTGTGTCTATCGTCCAGAATGTCTTTAATCTCAAAGGCTGACAAATGAACCCCTGTACTTTTTATGGCTTTATTAGCCACCTATTCAAAATGCCCAAAGTGACCCTTAGGGCAAAAGGGTAACATAGTAGCTGCTGTCTTTCAGCCTTTTTGGATAAACTTTAGGAAATCTTTAGTTTATCAGCTCTGTTTGCATTATCAATTAATCACATGCTTTGACATTGGTTAATCTAAATATCTGAAAATTATTTTTGGACCTATTAAAGGGAAGTTATGGAATTAGCTGAAATGTCAGGAAGCATTATCTTAAGTTTTTTTATTAATGAATTCCTTGACAGGTTTAAAACCACAGAGAGGGAGCAGGCAAAGTACTTTGCAGAAACCAGATATAGTCAAACTATAGTCAGGTAAATAAAAACTGGGTGGGGTACACCAAGAAGTTAATCTATTTATTTACAATTTATAACTAATGAAAAATCATAGAATGATTTAGGCTGGAAGAGACCTTAGTGATCATCCAGTTCCAAACCCTCTGCCATGGGCAGGGACATTTTCCACTAAAGCAGGTTGCTCAGAGCTCAATCCAATATGGCCTTAAACACTTCCAGGGATGGGGCATCCACAGATTCTCTAGGCAACCTGTTCCAGTTTGTCATCACTCTCACTGTAAAGAACTTTTTTCTAATATTTTCTAATATCTGCTCTCTTTCAGTTTGAAGTAGTTCCTTCTTGTCCTGTCTCTACATGCCCTTGCCAAAAGTCCCTCTCCATCTTTCTTGTAGGCTCCCTTCAGGTACTGGAAGGCCACAATTAGGGCACCCCGAAGCCTTCTCTTCTCCCAGTTTGCTAAGGGTGCACTCAATCCCTTTATCTATGTCATTAATGAAGATCTTAAAAAACACTGGTGCCAGTACAAACCCCTGAGGGCCACCACCTCTCACTGATGTCCATTGGGACTCTGAGCTGTTGACCACTACACTCTGGATGTGACCATCCGACCGATTCCTTACCAGTGTAGCAATTTACCTATACTACATTCTGTGGATAAGGTGATCTTCATGGATCACTGTCTAAATATGTGACATCAACAGTACAGCTGTAATATCTACTGCATATACCATACATACTCTGGAAAGTAGGGAAAGAAACATGTAAATATAAAATGAATAGAAGAGAAGAGAAGACAGGAAAAAAAAGGATAGAAAACTAACTTCAAACAGAGCAGGAATAAGGTCCTGTTGTCAATTGCCATTTAATATAACTTGTAAAACTACAGAGCAGGAGAGTTATATCTCACTTTTAACTCTAACTTTCTGTACTCTACTATGATTTTGTCCATACAAATCAGGTGAGACATTTAGTGGAAATGACCAAAACTGTATTAAGTGTATTGACATTAGCATAACCCAGAAAAGGAAAAAAAACAGTAAAGAAAGTTGCTTTGTTACTTGTGAAGTTGTAACAATATAGAACTCTACCCTCATAATCAATTCCACAAGCATGACATGGAAGGTAAGTTTAGCTTTTGAGATCAGATTCTGATACATGTAAGAAATTGTTCACATGCATGGGATGAGGATGTGTCAGATAGGCAGAAATGTCAGATGCAGAAGAGAAGAGTCATGCTGAGAAAACTGAAAAACAAAGGACAGCTATGAAGACATATGAGAGAAGAAAAATACTGAAAGTGACTGGAAAAAACAAAGCAACATAACTATAGCACAGACTAATGTCCTGGTCTAGAGGCAGAGGGATCATGCTGTGTCTGATGCTATTTGTCTCCCTTTTCTCTTCTGAAATAATGATTAATTTGGAACAAAGGCAACTAGAACTGTTCCAGTAGCAAGCTGTATAAACATAAATTGTACAGTTTTGCTGAAATTATTGGAATTATCTGAGGCTTTAATTTTGACCAATGAATAGAAACATGTGAAGACTTTGATGGCTGAAGAGGGTGTTAGAATGAGTCTGTTTTATTTTTAAAAAGGAAAATATTAGAGGTCTTAATGAGCTTGAACTTTGAATATGTGCCTGATACAAAGAAGTGTGATATTTTCTAGTTTGTCAGTCTTCAAAAATAAACTGCATGAACAGAGAAAATTATGTCAAATCTTGTCAAACCTTGTCACATTGATGGTTTAGTGATTTGTTACTAAAAATCTTTAAAAAATCAGAAAGAAGTATCTCTCAATTCCCACAATCCCAATCAGCTGTGTGTACATTTAAAAATATTAAAATGACAAAGGCAAGCATAACATTAATTGCCATTATACTTTTTATCTTTACATTGTTACTCTTTTATTTTAATCTCTCTCTATTTTTTTTTCCCTGTATGGTAAGGAGTCTGTAATTTTGTAAGTCATACATTGCCAATAGAATCTCTCTCTTATCTTAGTAACAGAGACAATCCTAAACACATAGTAATGGAATTTAATTGAAAACACATCTAATTTCTCCATAGCTTAACATCTGCTCTTCCACCCATTCTCTTAGGAACTGTATGACCAGCATCACTACTGTGCTTTCCTCTTCTTCCCTTTCTACAAAGAGTACTTGGACACACAAGTCCACCTCCTCCAAGAAGGTGGGGAAAAAACATTTCTTCCTCTAGAGTGGTTTGGAACATCAGAATGCCCCAGACATGCTCTCAAATTGCCCAAGTCTTCCTGGATTGATTGCTATTCAGATGGTAGTACACTAAGGATAAAGAGTTTTAATTTTCACTTAATAAAACAATTTAATATAACCCCTCTTGAATGAAAGAAGAAATGAACAGGGTTAAAATTTCAAGGTGAAAACAACTCAAACATCAAATTGCATAAGCCAAACCCACTCCTATAATAATTCCAATTAAAGCAGATCTCAGTATAACTTCATATGGGGAATCTCTAGGACATATGAAATATATGTCCATATTTAGTAATATATTTCAGGTGAATACTGTCTACAGATTTTTAAGAGATGAATGTCTATAAAAATAGTCCTTTTTTTCCACAATTTTCACTACTTACATTTAGTGTAAATTGTTCAGTTATTCTGCAAAATAGTATTCAAAATGATATATCTTAGAAATAACATCCATTTTTTCACACTAACAGCGTGTTTGCTTTCAGCTTTGCAGGGAAAACATCTAGGATGTTGTTTGGAAAAGATCATGTGCAGTTTCATATGACTCATTCTGGCTTTCTGTGTACTGCATATACTCACAGTCTTTTTAATTCATGTACAACATAATCTGTCATTAATCTTACATCATGAGATAAGTAATAGACAAATTAGGTATGCTGGTTGAGTAAGATGCCTTAGAAGGAAACTAATAGATGTGATAATGTGCATGCTGAACCATCTTCAATGCAAAAGTTTATAAGATACAGCAGTGATGAAATGGCAAGATAAAGAAAGATCAGTAAGGTTAAAACAGAATGACTAATGAAGCACCATTCCATAAGTTCATGCCAGTAACATAGTGTCACATGAAAAATCAAATAAAATATTTGAGGTAGGAAAGGAAGAGCATTTGATAAAATCATTGGATTGGCACTATGGACACAGTATAAAAATAATTTATCTGCAATTTAGGTAGGTTAAATAGATATTTAGTAGATATTAACCAATCTAGAGAGATCTTTGTTCCTTTTCAGAGTTAGACTTTTCCCCAGTTCTCCTAGAGAGATTCTGGTGGATTTTAATCATTTTAGAGTATGATGAACTGATTTTATTGTACGAGCTAATTTCTCCAGCAGTGGAATGGAGAAGATAAAGTTTTCAAAATGCAGTAGGAAAGACATTTCTCTTTATTCAGAATCAAATAAGATGCCTTAACGCTCATTGCAGAATAATAATTGCAAAACCATTCCTTCCATGAATTACTGAGCTACTTTCAAGAAAATTCTGGATTCCAAGTGTGAATCACTGCAAATCTTAAATATATGCCAAATGGATCAATAGAAAAATTGGTGCATTTTTAGTAAAATAGTAAGCCCTTGGTTATCCAGACCAAAGCAGTTTTTGATCAAACATTTCATGGAATCCCATCTTTTACAATCTGCCCCTGAACGCAAGGGTAATTGTGGTTCTTGTTAATAGGTCCCTTGGGGTAGATTAGAGTGAAAGGAAACTCAGTGACCAAAGTGTATATATATACAAATATATGTAGGGTTGTAGGGTTTATTTTAGAACAATTTGGTTGCAACAGAAAGGAGGTATGTAGCTGTTTTGGTTCTTAATATCTACAGTAATACAACAATATAAAGGCATAAAGGTGTATGTATGTATGGCCAGACTTCGCGAACGAAGATGTGGGGAAGGTCTTTGTACGCCTTCCAGCCTGCGCATTGGATTTATTTTAGGTGGGACACAGTGCGCGCAGAACTGAGCCCACCCTTTAATCCTAAGGTTCGTCTGCCGGGGCCAAGCGAGCTTGGACAGTGGCAGCGAGGTCCTCAGGATGTAGGTGGATTGCCTTACAGGGCTAACGGGCTCCACCTACCCGGGGAGTTTCCCCGACCGGGAATCGAACCCGGGCCTCGGCAGTTACAGTGCCGTATCCTTAACCACTAGACCACCAGGGGCTCCCAAAGGCATAAAGGTATCACTTAAGAAACTATGTAAGGAGAGAAAGAGAGACAGAAAGAAAGAAAGAGAGAGAGAGAAGGAAAGAAGGAAGGAAAGAAAGACGGTAAAGAAAGTAAAGAAAAGAAAGAAAGAAACAAAGAAAGAAGCAAAGAGGCTAACAGTGGAAAGATATCACCACCTGCAGGTCCAGTGACAAGACTTTATGTAATTTTGATATCTGTTAGTTGAAGTGATGATTGCAGTCTTGATCCATCAGAGGTTCACAAACACAAAGTTCAATGGGTAAATATATGCTCAAGTTCAGGTGGAACGTCCAGGTAGCCAGGAGTTTTACACTGTCTGATACAACACTGTGGATCTGTTCCTACACTGTGGGTCATGCACCGTCCTCTGGTGGAAGGCCCCAGAAAGGAGTATGGGGAAAATTAGGGGGGGGGAGGGGTGGTCTTTGATGGTTTATGACACCTTCTAAGATGGGACAGCTGCCTCTCACATCAGCATGGTTGAGCCAGTTATGCCCTATCAGAAGGGATAAAAACCTTCAGACCTACATGTGAATGTCCCAATAGCTTCTCCCCAGGGGAGTTTTCACATCTGAGCCAGTTGTTTAAGGAAGGACATTGTCATGATAAAAAGTACTATCCTGTCTCACAAGGTCTACTTCTTGGCCACTTGCTTTATCTGGCTCATAAACCAGCTTGTCACCTCCAGTGCTGGATGTGCACCCTCTCTGCACCTGGGCTCCTTCTATGCAGGTCATCAACAAAGCACTCACTGCCTTTGCAAAGGGCCAATTGCTCGAGTCATTAGCCATTAACATTTCAATCTCTCACAACATCATCACATCAGATGCAAGAAGCTGTGTCTCATCTATCATGATGTCAGATTGTGTCTCTGAGCTAGAAGAGTAGTCAGCGCAAAAGTTACCCTGCCTAATTTTCCTAGTGGTATTACATCCTTGTGACCAAGGGATTTTAAGGCATGGAAAATCTTTTATGATTCTAAATCAGAGTAAAAAAATCGATGCAATGTCAAGACATTCTTCTAAATTAGAGGCCACAGATGGGAAAACTTATAATTGATTGTCAGAGTTGAAATGAAGATAAAATTTATTTCTATTAATATAGTAAATATGAGGAAAAGAAATGTTGCAAAACTCTGTAATTCTAAAGAAAAGGTTGATATTAAAAAAAAAATATTAAAAATGGTAGTACTTATTGTCTGTACTAGTGAGGATCACTTCACTTCAGCTATGCAGGTAAACATAAAGAAACACTATGTGCCCAGATTGTAATGTAATTTTCATGCTTGCAGTTTTGGATTTGCTAAGTGCTTCAGATACAGATGTGCCAACAGAGCTGAGTATTTATCTTTTGATAGGCATTAGGAACTTCTGAGCTTAAAATGGACTAGGTCTTACAGCAGTTTTAAAGAGAAATATTACAAGACCAAAAGTGAACAAATAACACTCGGCTACAAATGTACTATATTGTTTGCTGGTTTTTTTTTTTACAAATTTGAATAATTGTAATTCACCCCTCCTTGCTTTTAATGTTACTAATATCACCTCCATTATGTATAAGCACATCCTTTTCAAATAAAGTACTTGAACAGCTTGAGATAGATTAAATTCATGGGCTTTCAGTCTTTAACTCGAAGACAAACAGATAGCTTTTAACACTGAAAGGAAACACAAATACAGTGGTCTCTGGGAGCTTGTTTCAGTTTTTTCTGGCTTGTTTTGGAAATATTGTCACTCCCATTTAACAGTGGTCCTGTAGGAGTTGAAAATTTTGTGTTCAGATAAAAAAATTATTTGAGGTCAACAGCGGAACTCTTAGCACTATCTCCATCGCCAAGTGAGGAGAGGATGTGAAGACAAGGTAGGCTGAGGTCCAGGATCCTCCTCATATTTTCTCTCTGCAGTTGATTGTAGTGCAGACATAACTCAGGCTTTGTGAGTGATGTGAACACTGGAGTCCAGAAACATGAGATCAATGATGTCTGAGTATTTCTTTGTTAAAATGATATAAAAAAATAAAAGAGTTTCCAAGTGCAGTGTTTACGCTAATGCAGCTAACCTCCCCACTCTGCTGTGAAACCATGCAGTCCTGTTCAGGCTGGCTCTTGGCTAAGAGTAATCATGGAGGTATTTAAAAGATGTGTGGATGTGGTGTTTAGTGACATGGTTTAGTGGAGCGCTTGGCAGTGCAGGGTTAACGGTTGAACTTAATGATTTTAAAAGTCTTTTCAAACCTAAACAATTCTGTGATTCTATGGTTCTCTGATCAGGCATAGGGTGAGAGGGAGTTTGTTTGCCCAAGCCAAAACCCAGCAATTTTTTGATTAGCAGTTCAGTGATAAGGAAAATCACATACCAGTCCTTATCTCTGTAGCTGGCCTTTTTCATTACTAGTGTAGATGAAGCCCAAGATCCTGAACATCCTCTGGAATGCAGTCTGAGGAAGCGTTTTAATATGAATTTGAATGTTTACAATGAGAATTTTGTTGTTGAGGGAAGTTTTGGACTACAGTTTACCAGATGGTATATCCCACTGAATTCAGCAGGTGGTTAAACAAACCTGTGTAGAAGTAAAAAGGAAATGAATTCACATGAAATTAAACATAACTTGCACAGCAAAAGTTTGATCCAGATAAATGTAAAAGCCTTAAATGAGATGTTTTAAAATTAATAAACTCTGATATAACAGTAAGTATCTTTTTATGTGCCTATACATATATATATATACTAGAAATCTATATATGTACATATGTATATATATATTTAAAATATTCAGTAAGTAAGATCAGTACTATTAGGAAACATTCAATGTCCTGGTCTCTACATTTCCAATCATAATATTTTGTCTAATTACAAAATTTGGCACCTTACCAAATATCTTTTCTTCTAGAGGTATCTTGTCATGGTTTATAATGTGAGAAATTAATGTAGCTGTAATGTTGATCACTATTCCTGTATCCAATCTTCTGGAATACTTGTTGCTTCTTTCCAGGCATCTGGTATTTTATCAGTTATTTAAATTTTTAAAACAGTAGTATTTTCAGTTTAGATATAAACCAATTCATGTGTACTTTTTTGGAAAAGAAAACCTACAGGTCCCTTGAAAGACAGTAAATGAATTTTTTTTCCTTGAGAATATAATGTCTACAACAACAGTTCTGTGTGTTGAAACTATAAAACAACTAAAACAATGGTTACTAGGGCTAATATCAAAATTAATCATGGAAAAGTCTATTTAATAATTTTGGGATTTGGATTCCAAAATATATGAGATTGGAATGAATTATTGCAATTGAAAATAAATAATAAAAAGCTCTTTTACTAATATAGCTTAAAGAATGCATATTTTATTAAGGACAAAGAAATATAATTAACCTGGGAGGACAGACCCTTATCTTAATATAGTTGTAGCCATAGTATGTATGAAGATATTTCTGCATGTTCTTTGTGAACAACTCACAATTAAATTCTGTAAAAACATGTGAAAACTATGTGCACATAAAACAGTCCAGAAACTGTACACTGGGAAGGCATTTACTCAAAGAAATAATACTTTATAATCACCTGTTATGCAAACGAAAATCTAGTGTTATAGCAGTAATTCAAAGCAATTATAGCAGTAGTTCCTATTTGACAATTTATCCAACTAGCAAAAAAATGGATAAGTCACTTCAGTAGATAGCTAAATAATTGCTACAAGATAGAGTGGCAAGGTCAAAATTTGATTTTCCTTTTTAAGGTGTGTTAACACAAAAGAGTGATAATGGACCATTTTGGTACCAAAGATACATTTGCACTTTCACTTCAATATCTTTTGAGCTGTTTTGTCAGCCTGCTGCAATTGCAATCTTCTAATCCCTCTTCTTAAGAGTATAGCCATAGCACAGCTTGGGCATTTGGCTTCTTTAAGTGACTCTTACAAAGTGTTCGTTTTGCCTGTCTCAAGATATGACCATAATAAACAGGACATAGTCTGATTTTTTAGCTGGGGTATCAACATTTTAGAGAGGGATAATTTTTTCACTAAAATGAGTTATGAACAAGCAAATTGCCTGAGATTTTAAAACCGATAGTAAACATTATCTGCACTGAACACTGGTCTCCTGCTAAAATGAATTTAGAAAAGACCTCCAGTGTTGGACTGGGAAAAGTATTTAAGAATACAAGTATAATATTAAAAAATATGAAAAAGCTTCTTACAAAACAGATAATGGAAATATTTCTTTATATCTAACAAAGGTAGAAATGTATATTAATTAAAAAAATTGACATAGATTAGAAAATCATTGTTAAGCACATTATCTATGGAGATTGTGCAATTCACATTAGACCTTATTCAAAACGGACATATTCAGACAATAGCAGAGAAAAGAATTCTGTTGGACCTAGTCTAGGCAGACTTGGTTATGCCCATGATCAGGGATCTGGACCAAATCATCTGAAGATGCTTTCAAGCCTGTGTTTCTATGAGTTCTTTATGCAAATCTTTACTTCTATTCTGAAAAATGACAGTTTTTATATAAATTGTGAAGAGTACTGGAACATCTATTAATATTTTCTAAAGGAATTTTTTGAGCAAGAAATATTATATAAAGTTCTGTTTAGTTTTATAAGACTAAAACACAAGGTATGTTCAGGGCAGGTGATTCTGAGCAGTGTTAATTATCTGTGCTGGTGGCTCTCACTTTAGGAACATTCAGTATTGCACTGAGACTACTTTTTCCCTTAAAGAACTGGTTCTTGTGTTAATAAGGTTTTGGTTTTTTACTTGTTTTTTTTTTCTTCTTGTTTCTAGTAAACCTCAGATTACTTTTCCTTAACATTACTACCCATTATTACTGATTACATTTGAAGACAAAATAAAGAATTCAAAGCTTTTGCTTTTCATATATGTCCATAACATGCTGTGTTGAATGTTTTATGCTTTACATAAAAAAAATTAATGATAGAACTAGACTTGGTATTGGTAATTAAAAAAAAAAATGCTGTTAATCATTCTAGAAAGGAAAGTGATTTTCCTTTGGTCTGAGTAATACTGTTTCTGCCTGAAATACATTCAAGGCAGGTGTGTAGGAGATTAATTGTTTAGACTTCACAGTTTGTTTTTTCTCTTCTATATATATATTTTTTTTTGACTATTTTTAAATAAGTTGCATACAACCAAACCAGAAGCTTACGGTTATCATTTGAAGATGCACAAATATATACAATGAAATGAAAATAAGCACAACATCCTTCAGCATGGTGTGAGAAGAACTAGCTCATGAATACATTTAATAGACCTAGAAGGCTCTCTGAAATACAACAAAATTGGTGTTAAAAATTTCATCAATGAGGAAAAGCAGAAAAGTCTGGATTCCTCTGGTTAGTTATCAGAAAAAAAAAACCAACAAAATTACTATCTCTGCATCACCATACTTCAATTTTTTCAAGAAGTATCATTAGAATCTGAATTAGTAATAGCCTGACTGATCTAAGGAAACATGAACTTTTTACAAGATATGCCAGTTTGCTTTGGCATTCTAATCATGAGCCCTTAGCTTAGCAATGAAATGCTAAAATGCTTTGCATCATTATGACTTCCTCTTTTATTTCTTTCAGCCCACTCCTATATTTTCGCAGGGTATTGTTGTGCAGAGAAAACTGGTCATAAACGAGCTGTAGTACTGAGAACAGTGATGCTGAATTGAGCTTCATTTCCCCTCTTCTTACTAGTCTTAGTGGGTACATCAGGAAGACACATCTGACCCTCAGGCCAACAGACAGAGCAAGAAAAATGCATTCTACTCAAGGAAAGTCCCTCCAGTCCAAAATAAAATGCAGGGAAATAGATACCCATTTAAGTCACTTTGTATGGAATGAAGTTGAAGATATCAGAGCTCTGAGGTATATTGTGAGAATGTACAGGGACATTTGAAGATTCAGAGCCTCTTAGAGTAGAATAGAGACCAGCAACTGTAGAGAGCAGCAGTTAAAATGAATATATCAACTATACTTACTGCTTCTGTGACAAGTCCAAGAAATTCTACATAGCTCTGAATTCTGTCAAAAAAATGAGCCACTTATTTTGTCACTGAAGAATCCTGCTTTTCTGAACCTGGAGTGTTAGGCCTACACATGGACGTATATGGATTTGCAAGAACTTCAAAACTGTTTGAGTTCTGATGTCTATTTTCCTTATCCTTGGGGAACAGCGACTGATCATTTTAGGAATGAAAAGTAAGTCACAAGCATAACTTTGATTTTTTTAGAAAAATAAACCATGTGTTTGGGGTTTTTTTGAGCCATTTTTTGAATATTTTTCTGTTAGAGATATCTGTTCAATTATTTATTCCATAAAATAATTGAGTCCTGAAATTTTGCTTCCAGCTATATAATTTTCTGTTTATTATTAGATTATATTTAAAACAAAAAGTTTTAGAACCAACATTCTCAATTTTAAAATTTAATTTATGCTACTTTGCTGAAATTAGGGACTGTATATCTTAAATTAGGGACTGTATATCTTAAATTAGGGACTGTATATCTTTCTGGACATGCTGATTAGACAACCCGCATCCTTAATTCTTTGAAATAATGTATTTTTTTTTAATGTTTTTGTTTGGATTGCATTATTGAAGATAATGTTGTCTATTTTCATCAACAACCACTGAATTCCAAAAGAAACCTAGACTCTGACCTACCTGTGTTTACATAACTCCCTTGATCATGGTGTCTAAGCAACTCCTAGTTGTGATGGCAATTATCTCCTTAACACCTCGCCATGTATAAGAAATGCACTCTTTCTCCTTAAGCATTTTGTTGTAATTTATAGTACATATTTTAGAAGGAATTATTTTAAAATTTTAAATAGCAGTATCTACAAAGGCAAGTGTTAATCTGTGGGTTGTCTGATATAGACAACCACTGCAGTTAGTCAGGCAGTTTCTGGTTCTGTACAAATGGAGTAGATGCAATCATATCTGTGAAAAACTGCTGTCCACATTTTGTTGATTGGAAGTTCTATAAACAGGAGCTAAACAAGTATGAATAGATCACAGAATGATTCTGCTATGAAGCCAAATCACTCGTCTTAACCTTAGGCTATGGATTTAAGCAGGGGATTTACTTTTCTCCAACCAGTACCTCTGTGCTGCTGGATGTTTTTTCTGGATCAATAGTAATCCATGTTCACAGTAACTTATATGCATAAGTTATATCTGCAGAAATGTTTCTCAGTAAAAACAAAACAAAGATAATTGTTATTGTAATGTAGGATTTAATAACCTGTAGAAATAAGCAAGAGATGAATATGTTTGCTTTTTCACAAGTGCAAAATGATAATGAGAAGTTCAAGAGGTTTTCTATTAAATAATATGCAATGATCTTCACTTACAATAAATTGCAATAAATTGCATAATTTTAATTTCCGCATTTTTTTCAGCTTTATTTTATCCAGCTTTCTAGTTTAAGTAGTTAGCTCCAATCTCAGAGGACAATTGAGCCTCTATTTCACATTAATTTTGGTGACTCACAACTGCATTACCAGTCCCAGATAAGACACAAGACCTATTTACAGATGCATATAAATATATTTGATAGTAGGAGTGGCTTTCTGCACACCAGAGTGGCACAGCTTTAGTGACTCCAACAGTCATGCAAGTTAAAAGGATTCAAAGGGCTACTTTTTTAAACAAGTACTTTTTAATAATAATTCTATAATATTTGAACATCCCTGAGGTATGGGCAGCAACTGCTCTGCTCTAAAATTCATGTGTGAGTTATTTAATAGGGTTTTAAAATGAAAATATCACTAGATATTTTGCTTCCTCTCATCTGCATTTTTAGTTCCCACTTTCCTCTACTGACAATTTTGTATTCTGGTCCTCATCAACAATATTCTTATGACATGAGTATGTATCTCTCATCTTTCTTAATTGTTATGGAATAGGTGAGGATACAGAGAAATCTGTCTCCCACTGCATTGACAAAAGTCAATTTGATTGCAGAAGTATAATAGAGAAATTTCAGCTACATTTGTAGAAATTTGGGCACACATCTCATAGTTTTAAATAAATTTTGAATTTTTTTCCTTTAACACTCTAAGAGACTTTCCTATTTTTGATCTTTTTGTTGTAGTTTATTCCAGAGTTTTTCTCTCTTCTCTCTCATTTATTTCTTAACTAAAATGGAGGATAGCAATGTTACACTGTACTTTTCATGTGTCAGATGAAAAACAACAGACATAACTACATGTCATGGTTTAATTCTAGTCAGCAACTAAGCACCACACAGCTGCTCACTCACTCCCCTCCCCTGTGGGACAGAGGAGAGAATCAGAATTGTAAAAGTGAGAAAACACATGGGTTGAAAAAAAAAGAGTTTATTATTTGGGAGGGGGTGGTGTGGAAATAAATAAAGCAATAGTAAATTGTAAAGAAAAAGGAAATAACAAAGAGACAGAAATAAAGTCTAAGAAAGACAAGAAATGCAAATGAAAATAATTGCTCACTATCAAGCAACTGATGTGCAGCCAGTTCCCAAGCAGTGCCCCTCCACCAATATCCCATCTAGTTTTCCTGCTGATCGTGATGCCATATGGTATGGAATATCTGTTTGGTCAGTTGGGGCCAACTGTGTCCCCTCCCAGTTTTTTGTGGGCTCCCAGTGTTCTCACTGGTAAGGCAGTGGGGCCTTGGGTCTGTGTAAGCTCTGCATTATCAGCACTGTTCCCAGCATAAAACCAAAACATAGCCCCATATCAGCTACTATGAAGCAAATTAATTCTATGCCAGCCACACCTACCTTATTACAAAAGAATAAATGAATTCGCAAATGAAAACTCAAAAAAAATCTTTAAATATTGAACTTAATTATTAGCACATGTGTTAGATTTAAAAGTCTTTGTGTACAGTGTAGATCTTGAGTATGAAATAAATAAATATCTTCTGGAAGCAATATTTCTGTTCAGTCTGAGAATCTGTCTACACAGGGACAGTGATGTTGCACACTAGACTCTTTGACCAAGTTACATTGACTCACAGAATGGTTGAGGTTGGACAAAAATTTCAAGATCATTAAGTCTAGTTTCTAACCTGACACTGCTAAGTCCGCGTAAGTGCCACAACTACATATCTTTTAAATACCTCCAGGGATGGAGATTCCAGTACTTCCATGGGCAGTCTGTTGCAATGCTTGAGAACCCTTTCTATGAAGATTTTTTTCCTAATACCCAACCTAAACCTCCCCTGGCATAACTTTAGGCCTTTTCCTCTCATCCTATTGCTTCTTACTTGGGAAAAGAGACTGACTTCCACCTGGCTACAGTCTCATTTCAGGTAGTTGTAGAGAGTGATAAGGTCTCCCCTCAACCTCCTTTTCTGAAGGACAACAGCCCAGGTACACTCAATTTCTCTTCATAGGACTTGTGCTCCATACCCTTCATGTCTAAAGCTTTTCAAGTGCTAGTGAATGACACAGGATTTTCAGAGGATAGCAGTTCTCACACACAAAAAAACCCCCAAACCCTAACCAAATAGATGTGATGTAGCATCCATTGGTATACATGGATACCTTTCTACTGGGACTGGATCAACTTCAGTAAAGCACTTACCTTTCAGACATCTCAGTATAGATCTGAATCACTCTCAGTATCATGTAGTTTTTCTGCAACTCTGCAACTATTTACTAACAACAATATTAATTCTTACTCAGATTTGTTTTCTATCACATAGAATTTTTATCATCTCCCTGTTTTCCTAGATTATTTCTGAATAATTTGTCCATCTTAAGTTCCAGAAAAAAATTATTCTTCCAAGATCATTGAAAATAAATTACTTAGATTGTGAGAACCAATAATTTCCTACTCCTTGACTTCTGTATTTTGATTATTTCTTAATTAACCTCTGCTTTCTCATTCCCTAAGCATTTTCTTTGGAATCTTTCCTTATGTATCTTGTATGAAGGTTTTTTTTCTGAAACAAAGCATTCGCTGTTAGATGTAGCACTGTGGTTCAAATACTGATTAATTATTTAAAAGAATTCTAATGCTTTGCAAGATATAATATCCTAGTGCAAAAGTTGCATAATCTTTCCCTATATTTATCTATTTGTTAACCAACAGATATCCATTTACCACTCCCACAAATTTGCATACTTTATGTATCAGAACTATCACCTGCCAATTTCTAGACTTGGAGCTCTTTGTAAAAACTGGTGCCACTCTTCAAAAATTTCTTTCTTTAATTACAGAGGAATTGGATGGATGGATGGATTTCATACTAATTAGTTTTTCAGCAGTTTCATATCTGAGTTCCTTTAGAATTTGTAGTTACCATTTTGCTTTAATTTTTATTTTCTAAGAATATTTTCTATCTACACTGACAGTTCTTCAAGCTTTTCCTAGAGACACTCTACAACAGATGTAACTCTGGTTACATCTGGTGAAGGATGGTGAAGGAACCTCCCTGAAGACATCTAACATGACAACACTAGTGTAAAAAGTTATCTTAAATACTTTTCCTTTTCTATAATATATTTATAGGTATTTTATGCTGATTTTAAACTTTTTACAGTCAAATAACTTTATGTTTCTAATAGTATCTATTGTTGCAAAATATCAAAAATGTTATGTGCAATATACTGTTGAACTTTTCAATTTCTACCCATTAAACTAATTAGAATAACAGTAACAAATCTTGGGGTGTGTTTAGTGAGGAATCTTTCCTATTCCGTAGAATAAGGTGTTTTGTCCAGGACAGTTGATGTAACATACCGGAAAGCAACCAAAGTAGAGTCTAATGTTAACATTGTACCTTGAAAATAAATTTTAGCTCTTGCACCTTATCCTTTTTGATCTTAGGGAAATTGTGCATAAATATCCTGGTAGAAATACAAGATAATAAGTCAAAGCCACCAGTCTAGAAGATGAACTCCAGACTTGCTCAGACTGTGATCTGATCTTTTATATTCTGTGCATTCATATTTCTGCCATGCACTTATGTTTACAAGATCATAAGAAGTCAAATTTGCAACTACTACTCATTACAAAATTATAAAGAGCAAATGATGGAATGTAAGCTTCAACTATAAATGGATTTGGGAACCATATTAAAATCATGTAGTTGGATTTCCTGTGTCGATATTACAGGTCTTTCAAAGGACAATATAGAAACTTGTGTACTACATAGAAAGCTTTTGAAATTAGTCATGAGTTTTTGAATGCAAATGTTTTAGCAGTTGTAGCATGAAGTTAGTAAAATTCAGTAAACTCTTTGAAAATGATCTTTTATCCATACTTATATGTCAGCGTTAAATTTTTTGATAGAACCTTGCAAATAAAGTTTTCAAAATGAAATAATATTACTAATTCATCAAGATATTAAAATATCAATGTCATATAGGTTAGTCCAAATTTTCCTTGTTCTCTCAGTATGCACCATTTTAGGATTATTCTACAAATATTAAAAGGATGTAAGGTACTACAGATTCGTTCTGATGTTCAGAGAGAGTTAAGAGCAATCCAAAAGAGTCGGTGTCTCATATTCTACAGTTTGTCAGTAGTGTTACTGGCATATGGATTTTTAAATAATCTAATTATGTTGTTGCAGTCTGTATTGATATATATAAATTCATTTCTGCAAATGTGTTTGTGCATGTATAAACACATACAGAAGAAAGGGCATGTGGAAATTATATACTCCTCTAGAATTCTGTATTATCTCAGAGATGTCAGGTTTTCATATTCTGTTTCTAATGGAAAAAGCCATAAAAGTCTGCATGAGGTTCCTGGGGATATCATATGTTAAAGAATTATTGAGTGCTAACACTAGAATGGTGCCTTTTTTTTTTTTTTTAAGTAGCTCTGGATATGCAGAGATGGGGGAAAAAAGAAGTTGGAGTTGCTCCAGGATAAAGTGAGAAAAAAAGCTCTAGAATTTACTAATGAATGTTATTTTTTTTATCTTTAAGTCATTCTTATGTAAATTGTCTGAAATGCTTGTCTGCACATGAATAGATTTTGTATCTGTAGGGGAACATAAAATCTACAAAAACACTGAAATAAAACCCTGTATATTAGAACACTGTTTACAATTCCCAACAACACCGAATCACTGAATTTTGCTTGTCTACACTCCATTTAATATCAATGCAAAACATCTGTAAAATTCACAGGCTTACTGTGTTTGGTTATTCAGAAGTTAATATAATTTTTAACCTAGTTTCTAGGGCCTCTTTACTATTTGTACAACAACCACCTTGAACAACCTCATGAAGTTGCAGCAGGGCCAAATTTGACCTGGTTGTTCATAGTGTGGATTTACTGAACACAACATTTGACATGCTTTGGGAGCATTTTAAGTTCCACAATTGAGCTCTATATGACGTGCCCTTACTGGAGTGTGCCAATGTACATGAGCTTTAACCAGAGCCAATTTCACTAGGATATATATTGAGATATAAAATTTTTATGCTCTTTATATGTATCAAACCATTGGAAAATTATGGTTTTTGCATGTTCAATATCCTCTTTAAACTTGTGAGTTTAAAAATATTCTCTGATGTGTTTTTAAAAAAATTCATAAACATGTTTTCATCCACCATTAAAAAGATGTATACTGTTAATGCAAGTTTCAGTACTGTTGAAGTTCTAAAAAGAGATTTAAATTCTTCTCTAGGTAACAATAATAAATAAGAAAACTTCACCATCAGAAACCATTTATAGTTTCAATACAAATAATGGAAAAGCAGAAAAGTATAATAAAAATCAGGTATCAAGTAATAATATTATCAGAAATATTCATCTATTTATTAATAAATGTTATAAAACAGCACAACGTTCATGATCTATGGGATGTATACGCAGTCCCAGAAATAATCTATGGAAGTTTAGGTTCAATCCATTTCTCTGCAGCTTGTAACTTTTTCAGTGCCTTAATCTTCAACACTCCACACTTCCAGAGAATTTTAAAGAAGACTTTCTAACTGCCTCACCCCTGTACTCACAGTACAAACACTTCAGGATACAGAAAAAAAAAAATTGCTGAATACAGATAATACATAACTAAAAAGACAAATGCAATCATTGCTTGCCATTTCTTATGTATGTTTACATGAGGTTCATTACTTAAAAAAGACATATAAATAATCTCTACTACCTGAAACCATCTGCACATATTAAATAGATTTTCTCATCAAGGAAGTACCATAGTTGCAAAATTGATGCTTGACCTCACTGAGTCCCTATCAAGCTCTGCAGCCACAGTGGTAGTTTTTCACACCTGTGGAGTTTCTTGCTTTGTTTCACTTTCAGTTTTGTGTTACAAGGTAACTGTATTTCAGCCGTATTGTAACCTGTGCATCACAGTCTGGGTGGTTTCGTTGTCAGTGGCTGCATTTTTGTCTATTTATTTTTGTTCGTTTGATTTAATTTGCTTTGTTTTTTCTGAAAGAGTAAAATGTTTTTACTGTGACCATAGCCTTAGGCAGAGAGAGAGAATAATTACTTCAGAATTTGTCACAGCATGTCCCATTTTATGAATGTTCTGAAAGCAGTGGCCATCTGCATCAGAAGTGTCACACAGTACAGAGCCTGTGAATGTTCCACTACACTCACTCATCACAAGAGAGTTAAAACTCTGCTATAAGTGAAAGATCACAGGGCCACCTGTACACTGGCAGTGACATCATGGTCAACAGACCATGGATCAGCAAAAGCTGATCCCCCTTTCTGCAGGTTTGTGAGAATATACAGAAAATATAGATATACACTGGAATGGGAAGGAAAAGTGGCCATCAAGACCATGACAGAGGTTCAGGATTTCTTTCCCTAATTTATGTTCTGTAGCAAATTGAACACAAGTTACCATGGTGTTAGAGAAAGCTAGTGTTAAAGAAAGTGCCTCTGTAAAAGGAGAAATCAAACACTGACAAGGTCATGAAGATAGCACACAGATCTGTGAAATGGGGTCACAAAAAATTGGTTGTTGAGCTTTTGAAAGGGAATCATAAATCATCATTAAGGATCTTGAATCTTCAATAAGCTATTCTTAAGGGAAAGAGATGAGTCTGAAAAACTATTGCAAGTATAGATAACTGGCAAAAAAAAAAAAAGTATGTGGAGCATGAATGCATGTCTTAGGCATACAGGGGTGCAGCTAGGCATGAAAAAGTCAGGCACAACTTGGTGTCTAGCTGACTAAGGAACTAGATACAACAAAATCAGTAGACATCTGTTTTTGGGAAAGGAAAGCTACCTTCTATTTTTCTCTCAGAGAAGGGGAAAATTGACTGTTTGGAGAATAGTTAATATATGTATAAATTAAAAAATCTTTCCTATGTTTGATTTTATATTTCTCTCTAACCTCTTAAAAATTGTTGTGTTGACCAGCTTAAGTGTTTAGGTGACTTCACCTCTGATGAGGAAAAAAAAAGAACAAAACAACTGTACTTCTAATAAAGACTATAGACTTGTGCTTCCTTTCAGTCCCTTTTAAGTGGCACAGAGAAAAAAGCTTGATCTTAACATTCAGTGCTGTGCAGTAATTACAGTTGATGAGCACAAGGAATGAAGCTGAAGGACCTCTCATCAGATGAAACTAAATAATGTTGATTATTTATTGTTAGTTATTCATTGTTGGTTACAATGACATTGATCAAGCGAAGGAAAAGCCAATGTTCAGGGCTAAAGAAAAGTTTTATAAATTGAATAGGACCAAAATTGCCAAAGTTTTAATGACTTGATTTTAAAAAATTCTTCTCAACTGCAGCTAGAGGAAGGTACTTGCCTCTAAATAGCTGAAATTAAACAGTTGATTAATCAATGCCTCATTATTAAACACCTAATAACAAAAACTGGAGATCTTTTTCCTTCATTTTAATATGTTGCAATTATTAAACAAGGAAGATACAAGCACACCTGAGTAATTTCAAGAAAGACAACGTTTTAGTAGTTCATGAGACAGAAAAAAAATATCATTTAAAATGAAGATAACATTAGAACGTGCACGTGGATCATTCACCCTGCATGTTTTATGGGTTTTAAGGTTACCTCTGTTTAGATCTGACCATAGAACTCAGCAGTACAAAATGTTCTAACAGGTTAATTGCTTCAAAATGCACTGAAGTCTGGTTTCCATGGCTCTCGTACTCACAGTCCAGAAGCTACTAAATGTGAGAGTACCTAGAGTGTCTTAAAAAGAAACAAAGTAAAAAATCATTTCGGGTAACCACATCATACAGGAAAAGGCAGGCAGAAACTCACTGTCAGCTAGTTTTTGTAGTACTGAAAAATCTATCTTGCTGTTTTAATCACTCTCTCATGATGGTTTGGACTCCTTTTTAGTATCACAAAATCAGAGAATAATTTGGATCAGAAAAGGCTTCAGGATGTCTCCAGTTCATCCTCCTGCTCAAAGTAGGGTCATTTATGAGATTAGATGAAGGTGCTCAGGTCTGGGTCTTGAAATTTTCAAGGAAGAGGACTGTAAAACTTGTCTGGAAAAGATCATACCATAGTAGAACATAGAATCATAGAATGTTTCTTGTTAGAAGAAACTTTAAAGTTCACCTATAGTGAACTTTAGTTCCAGCTATATATATCATTCACCTAGTTCCAGCTGTATGTATGATTCTATGAGGAATGGAGGGAGATGCATCAGGAGATAAGGGTGACAGGCAGGGCAGTGACTGAGGAACCTTTCTTCATGATCTGAGCAGGACCAGGTTGGTGACAGTGACAAGTTCTACTTACAGTTACAGAGAATGCAAGGAAATGAGCCATATCTTTGGTCCATCCATTCAGGAGCAACATAAGACATGTCCAGAGAGCAAACACAATGTGACCTGTAACACTGGTCTGAGATCCATCTTGGCAGATCATCTGGGACAGCAGAAAGCAAGGCTGAGCTCAGCCCGGGTTACTCTACAGATCATGCTTGCTAATGTTAGAGTTCCCTATCCTTTCATTAAAGAAAAATAAAAGCTCTGGGGGGATGGTCAGGGCCAGTAAGGTTTGGAAGGGCCCTCAGGACCCTGACAAATAGCTCTGTGAGTGCTTATTATATTGGCTGACTTCTGGCTCACAAATGACTTTTGTATTTGCCCAGATGAGAAAGTGCTCTTATTAAAATATGTCCATATTACTAAAGAGTTTTTCAAAATTTATGAAAACACTGGAATTAAGTTGAAGATTAATAGTGATGCTGATTATGGTATTTGCTGACTTCAGAAAACCCAACCTGCAAATATTTATTTCCTGGCATTGATTTCTCAAGATAATATTTAAATTAAGTCAAGTTTCTTTTTCTTCTTTTCCTCTTTTTTTTTTTCGCACCTCATTTCCCTGGCCCCCTATCCCGCCAACTCCTTGAGTTCTATAGGCAATAAAGTTTTGAAACTGAAAAAAAAAACAAGGGAAAGGAAATTACAGCCTCTAGGAAGCAGCTGTGATCTTCACATCATCTGAAAATACAAGATGAAAAATGTGTCCAAGAAGGAGGTATTTGATTTTGTGAAGTCTCTGATTCTTGTTTTTAAACAAACAACAAAAAATACTAAGAAGAACTTCACACCTTTATTCTGTTTTATGTGTCCCTTACATGGGGTTGAGGAATGTGAGATGAGAGGAAAAGAACTTCTTTAATCTTCAATAAAGGAGAGAAGATGCAGAGATGGAGGGTGGTGGATTGACCTTCACTGGCCTCCAAGTGCCTGCCAACCCACTCTATCACCCCCCCTCCTCAATAAGATGAAGGAGAAAAGTATGACAAAACTTTTGAAACTGAAGATAAGGACAGGGAGCAATTACCGTCACAGGCAAAACAAACTCAGCTTGGGGAAATCAGTTTATTACCAATCAAACAGAGCAAGATAATGAGAAATAAGAACAAATCTAAAAACCACTTTTATTTCCAACCTGCTTTCTTCCTGGGCTCAACTTCACTCTTGACTTCTCTGCCTCCTTCCCCCAAATAGTGAAGAGGGGATGGGGAATGGATGTTGTGGGCAGTTCATTACACGCTGTTTTTGCTGCTCCTTCCTTCTCATGTTCTTCTCCTGTTCCTATGTTCTCAAGACAGCCCTTCATGGCCTTCTCCAGTGTGTGTCCTTCCCATGGGCTTCAGTTCGTTTGGAACTGCTCCTTTCCATGGGGTTCAGTCCTCCAGGAACAGACTAATCCAGTGTGGGTCACTCACAGGAGAATAGATCCTGTCAGGAGACCCACTGCACTGTGGGCTCCTCACCATGGGGTGATAGGTCCTGCCAGGAGCCTGTTCACATGTGGGCTTTCCATGGGGTAACACCTTAAGTCAGTTTAGAACCACTTGCTCCAGCGTGAGGTCCTTCGTGATCCTCAGCAGGGCAACCTCCACCATGGGCTGGAGGGAAATCTCTGCTCTGGTGTCTGGAGCACCTCCTCCCACTCCTTCTTCACTGATCTTGGTGTTTGCAGGGTTGTTTCTCTCACATACTCTCACTGCTCTCTCTCAGCTGTCGCTGCATAGCTATTTAACATTTTTTAAAAAATATTATCACATATCATATAGTAGAAACACTACTAATATCTCTGACTGCTCAGGTCTGTCCAGCAGCAGGTCTGTCTTGTGGCTGAAAGTGTCTCTGTCCAACATGGAGACAGCTTTTGGCATCTTGTCACAGAATTCACCTCTGCAGTTTCCCACTACCAAAACCTTGCCATGTAAAGCCAATAGAGTAATTGTCTAAATGTTAAATCTGGATGACTCATACTATTTCTTGAGAGCCTTTTTTAATTCTAACAACTTGCAATTAACAAATTATTTAAAAATAACAAATTAAAAAATATTTGACCTACTTAAAACTCTTGCTACCTTTTGTATTTCTTATTGCCCTGAAGTATCTAGTTTAGTATTGGAACTAATTTACTAACCTTGCTTCCCTGGTCTTTTTTTACATCTTTTCCTGTTTCAATCTTTCTCATATAGAGCATCCTAAGTGGTGAAACAAATTCTGTTAGACGAAGAGCAATACCACTGATCACTATCTACACAGAGACCACATTGATAAAAAAAATTGAACTGTACACCAGAAGGCATTTATTCTTGTTTGAATTAGTGATGGAGGAGGTATATTTGAGTGTGCACAAACCATGTCACTTTATCATCATCTGTACTAAATGGTTTTGACTGATGTTATGTGTATGTGTGAAATAAAAGGATTTTTTTTTTTCTAGAAAAAAAGATCAAGATGCCAAAAAAACAACAACAGAAAAAGAAAGAGATGCCAAAGGTACCATACCAGGAACATTAAGAGTAGTAAAAATTCAAATCTTAATATTCATGCACATGATATTTGCAGAAAAACCTCAGGAAAGACACTCACAATAATAACATTAAAATTAAATCAGATTTGTACAGTCTTTGTTTAGCCCTGCTCTTAAGCATCAAGCAGTGCCACCTGTTACAAGAGAGAGTCTCATTACTGTCTCATCTCAGAACAGGCAAAGGAGAGAGACACAACTTGCAGGGTAAAGTGCATTCAAATTGTCTTTCACTAGGAGTGAGTTCTAGTTTGGCCAGCATCATTGACATTCCACACACAGAGAGATGTACACTTACAGAAACATACTACATTAAAATTAAAGGTTGCATATACAATCTCAAATTTCTCAGGATGAAGACTGATTGTTCTCATTCCTGTTCTATGGGATTTCTGTGGTTGTGGCTACAATTTTGTAGACGTGCTTCAAGACTGATACATTTTTACAGTTCTAAAATGCTCTTGGCACTAAATGACTAAATGATAATGATATATAAATGGATCTTTCTCTTCTCCATGTGAATTATCATGTATTTTTTATCACAAAATGTTTTTTTTTCCCCACATGATTGGCATGCCAAAGAGACCTAGTTGGGAACAAATCAATTTTTTTTTTTTCTGAAAGTTATTAATTCTGAAGCAGGGGTAAAGAATATCAACCTAGAGAGTTAAATTATTGAAAAAACTATAAGCAGCTGACAATGGAACCTTTTATTGTTAAATACCAAGTAGGCCTCATAGGCAGAAGGTGATAAACATGAATCCTTCAGGATATACAAAGCAAGCCTGAGAGACAGATTGACAAGAGTGAGTTTGATAAGGAGTTAGTAATAAAACTGATAAAGAGTGAGTTGAGCTAAAAGAATTTGGTATCATCCTCCTAACTACCTTCAAATAATAAGTATCAAAAAATGGAAGTAGAAATGAGGATTTTTAGCATAATGCTTTAAGGAAAACACAGTAATCCTCTGTGAAAAAGCCTGAGATAAAATAACTATGTTGAAAAGCACTTATCTCTCTCTCTATATATGTGTGAGATGAAAGATTATACGATTTCAAGACGATTTGTGGGTTTAAGCACTTAACGGAATTTTAGGATTACTTTGAAGAAAGTATGGAGAGGTAACATAAAAATACAAGTTACACAAAATTATTTCTGTAATAAATAGGCTTTCTTAGAAATTAATGAGATTTTTAATTGACTTCCAAAAAAGCAAGATTGAATTCTCATTGGAAAATTTAATAAGATCATTGCTTTTACAACAAATTTATAAAGCATTTGACATTCAGTTATTTGTAGAGTTGAAACCCCTTAGCACTTGCTTGACTTTCATGGATTTTTTGACACCAAGACATGTGATTGCGAAGTTTATGTGCCAGAAGTAGGTGGCAGTGCACCAGCCTTTGAGCCACACTGGCTTTAGAGTAGTAATGTTCACCAAAACTAAAATAAAATAAATGTCCTCATTTCTTGATTAATCTAAAATTTCAAGGCTTTTTACAGTTCATCAGTAGATTAAGTGGACACTTCCTCAAAGCATCACTTCTATGGAGAACTGGATTCATAAACATTCAAGAGCACATGACAATTGAAAACTTCTGTGCATACTTCATCTGGTTTTCCCTAGTTCAAGCAAACCTTCTTGATATTATATCAATCTCTTGTTATGTTAATGGTTCCAATTGGGAGGTCTGGGATATCTCTCCCATCTTGGAACCTTTGCCATTTGATTTTTGGTTTTCAAGCTTTCTGCTCCTGATATCATTTCTTATCTCTCTTCTCCATTAATAGTCACTCATACATTCTTTCTTTACTGGGGAAAAAAACAAAAAACAACTCATCTGCTTTATCAGATAAGCCTTGTTATTATCCATTAAAGGACAGATTTGAAAGTGGGAAAGAATTTTCATCTCTTTGTGTGAGGTATTCTAGTTAGACAATCACAGAAACACAGAATCACAAAATCACTCAGGTTAGAAAGGACCNAACACAGAATCACAGAATCATTAAAAAGGACGTCTCAGATTGTTGGTTCCAACCTTTGACTGATCACCACCACTAAGTGCCACATCCAGTCATTTCTTGAACACCTCCAGGGAGGGTGACTTTGCCAGCCCATTGAAATGTTTAACAACCATTTCTGTGAAGAAATCCTTCCTGATGTCCAACCTGAATCTCCCCTGGTGCAGCTTAAGAGTACAAAAAGATAATTCCCACTCTGAAATGCAACTTGTGCATCTGAAATGATTCCAAAATCAGCCAATGAAGGTTGCTTTTTTTTTTTCCCATTTTTTTTTCTTCCTCTAAAACCCATTAAATTTTAATGTTAAAACCCCTGTAGATCTTTCTGGCCCATAAACTTCCATTTCATCATTTAGCTAAAGGTGAAAATATCCTATTCCTCTTCTTCATTGCAGATTTACGGGTGAAACATATTAAAGAACACTTATTTTCAAAATGTCATTAACAATCACAAAAATTAAAGTCATTCTGAGGAAGGGCTATCTCAGAACCTTTACTGTTATCTCATCACGTTTTGATTAAAATTATGATGCACTTTCTGTCCTCAAAAGTAAAAAAAACCCCACATTTCTTTATCTAGGCTGACTTAATGCAATTTTTGTTTATTTTATCTTAGCTGAGTTTCTGTTCTTTTCTACAACTACTGAATTAAATAAGTTGTGAAATAACCCATTCTCCCTTTAGAGTTATGTTTTGTTATTTTAATGTTTGATTTTGCAGAAGTAAAAAAAATCAATTTCTTTCTTTAGAGGCCAAAAATGAGTATGTCCATGTTTTAATGATTTACTTTAAATGTAAATGAAAATTTTCAGCTTTTTTTTTTTTTTTTCCCCTAGCACTGATCAGTCCCAAATGTAAGAAAAGGTGAAAGGGAGGATGGTCATCTTTGGGAGAAGAACATTTGCCAAATTAAAAGTAAAGTTCCTAAAAATGTGTATATTTATTTAAAATTCATTAAGAAAATAAGCGAAAATAAGCAAAAATAAGTTAATAAAATAGTTCAAAAGGATAGACCTATTACTGGTTACTATTTCTGGCAACTTTAGACATATTTCCCATACATTTGAAATCTGTTTGCAGTATTTCTTATATCCACAAGTATGAGTACTTTAGACTTGTGGTGAACCATTCAAAACACACAGAGAACTGCTGGAGGGTATGGACTAAGACTTACTTTTGTTACTGTGAATTGGTACAGTGTACTTCAAATTGGGCTGTTGTTTCATGCTGCTAAGCATTCAGGCATCATACTTGTGTCAGATCCTACTATGCTTTGTTCAAAAAGACCAATAAATTTGTGATCATGTATAGAATGGGAAAAAAAATCTTTACCAGGTAAATACTTTGTCCAATCTAATCAAAACCATTACCTAGATAATGTGAAAACATTAAGAAAAATGCACACTTTAAAACCCTTTAAAATTATACTAATAAAACCAAATATATTGTTACGTAAACTGTTAAAGCACAAACAAAACATCTGAGGGAATTGTGGGCTTAAGCAGCTGCTCTGCAAGGTCTTTAGCAGAGGACGTTGAGCTTGAAGGCCGGAGATCCTGCCCGTGAGAACGGAGAGAGCAAGCAGCAAAGGAGTACATGGTGTCCATGAGAACTCAGGGGAGTGCATCGTTCCCAT
>VYXB01002179.1:444147-474274 GCA_013397135.1 Pachyramphus minor | reverse complement strand
GGGTCGGCCCCGAGGGGAGCCCCCCACTCCTGGGCGCCGCTGCCTTGTGCTCCCGGTGCCGGCTGTCCCTGCCGGGCTTGCGGACTTCTCGCGGGGTCGTGTCGTGTTTCGCTTGTGGCAAATTAGCTCCAGTACCCCACTCCAGCGGAGTCTTGCTTCCCGAAGCTGTAGCGCTACTAATAAACAACTTTGGGTTTAAGTATAAGATTTTTAGAGATGTGGCTTTAATTAATTTCCAGAGGGTTTGTTGGCACAGGAGGTGCTATGGGCTGTCCTGTTGCTCCGCGGGGAATTGGCACCTTTAAGCTGCCCTGGTGCCTCTCTGGCTGCATCCATACAAAAAGTTTCAATGTAGGAATTAGTTGTTCACCTGGTGTACCATGGCCAAAGCTGGGACAACCACATTCATTTATTCTGGTCGTATGGTTGCTAAATGGCCATTAACTATGTGATCTGCTGCGTGGGAAATGGTGAGAGCCAGGAAATGCTCTTACATGGGAGTTCTGGACTAACTCAACTCATCTGAGCGTTGGGCATTTATCGATTGAAGTGGGGAAAAAGGCTCCCTGTTTTCCTTCACCTTCTTCCTCAGCCACCCTCACATCCCCACCCTTGAGGAAAAGAAAAGGGGGTTTCTTGCAGCTTTTTATGTTGGAAGTGAGATGTCCCACCAGCAGTTGGGAGCCTGTTTGACACCCGTTTCCTGTGAGTGTCTGTGACATCCCAAGACCACCCACACAGATGTGGCCCTTGCAGGTGTTTGCAGGGGCTCTGTGTCCCCATCCCTGTCCCTGGTGGTGCTCAGAGCTGGAGAAGGCATCCTGCTCCTCATGGGAACGTGGCCCAGTTGGGTCCTTCCATGTTTTATTGCCACTTTGTCATTTTGGGGGAATTTTGAAAGCTTCTTTCCCCTCAGCTGAAGAGAGCTTGAGCTGCAGTAGTGGAGTAGAAATCCAGTGCTTCCATGTAGAAAAATGTGGTGGAATGTGGTCCTTCTGATGGGGAAGGTAAAATTGTGTGTATGTGTGTGTGTGTGGACAAACTTGCAGGAGGACTGGGGCAGAAGCGATAGAGAGAATGAATTTTGTTGGATTTTGGGTTGGGTGATGGGTTTTTTTCCTCCTCCCTGTTCTGGCAGTTCATTTTAAGAAGTTTACTGGACAGGGAGCCATTCTCTATTTCTGCAGGGTTTCCCGAAAAAAATGGGAAGAGTGATACTAATGTGAAATTGATTGATCTTTAAAGAATAAATAAATAAATTTTATCTCTCAAGTCTGGAGTAGATGTATTTTTCATGCCAGTTAAGTGTTCTGAAAGTATTTCTATGAAGCTGGGTTTGTGTTTTTGGACATTTAACTTGTTTATTTAGAGATGACAAATTGTATCCTCTAGGTTGCTGCTAGGGATTGTGTTGGTTGTAGGCACCACATGATTAACAGGGAAAATTTCTGTTAATAGACTCAATTTCATCAGCTTTCCTTTTCCAGGCTTCTTGCATGCTGCAAACAGAAAACCCCATCCTGCATTTCTCTAGGTGAATGTTTAGGAAGTAGGACAACTTTATTAAACAGTTTTCAAACTTTCAAGTTCATCTTGAAAGTTCCAGGGTTGGCGAATTTTATGCCAGAAAGTCTGAATTGTGGGGGTGGTGGTTTTTTATTAGCTTGGTAGTGTTTGTTGTGTTATTTTTTTTGTTGGGGCTTTCTTTTTGTAAATGCTTGGGTGAGTTTGTGCAGTGAATGTTGCTGACTGCTCCAGCTGTGTGCAGGGGTGTGGGCTAAGGGAATGTGCTTTTGCTGCATGGGGGAGGTGAGGAAGGGTGCAGCATTTACCTGGGGGTGGTTAAATTCCCAGCTGTGGACCCGCCTGCTGTGGGAGCTGACATCTCCATGGGGACAGGGGTTTGCTGTCTAACAGGGTGAGAAGCTGTGCTTTCTGCAGTTGGAAAGCTGAGATTTCACATTTAGTGAAGTGATCCAGGTGTGGTCACTCAGGAGCATTTCAGCAGTACTTCCTGATGCCTCATTCCAAGCCTTATTGGAATATTTGGGTGCTGTTATGCAATGTTGCAATGAGTGTTTCCTTTCCGCTTATTAAAATATTGCATAAATTTCAACACTTCTTGCCAGTGGATTGAAGAACTAGATGTGACAACAATGGGTGCATTGAAAAGCTTAAAGTTAAGGCTTTTTAGTGGAAAATTAGTGCTATTTGTATCTTAGTTTGGAGTTAAACCATTAAAACCTATCTGCAAAATAATTAGCTTTGCTACCTTTCGGTATTACAGAAAAGCTCAACCAAAATGCTGCAGTGAACGTTTTTGCCTGACCTCTGTGTCCCTCGTATTAAGATTTCTCTGGAGTGAAGTTTGCGTCAAGCAGACCCAGTTGGCTTCTAGTCTGCAAAGCTGTTAAGTTTAATCTTGTTCCAGTTTAATTTTAATGTCATGGATTGAAATTATATGCATGGCCATTTTTCTTTTTTGCGAAGAGTTGGATTTGGAACGAAAGCAAAATGGCTCGAGGACGCAAGAGCAATAGCATCAAACAGAGCGACTTCACTAACAGCACCAATCCTCAGGATTTAGAGAGAAGACTTTTTGTCGGCAATTTGCCCACAGACCACATGACTCGTGAAGAAATGGAAGAGATATTTTCAAAATATGGCAAAATCAGGGGTTAGTATATTATCTTATGGCTTTTTGTGGCAGGGATTTCAGTGAGAAATATCACTTCATGCTTGTCAAATGCTGTTTGATGGTGATGAGAGGAGTGACTAATGTTGTTCCTAAAAAGTGACCTTTTAATGATAATTTTCTCTGGAAAAGTGATTCCTTCAGTACAGCTCAAACATAATGCAAATATATCAGCTACGTTTTGGGGTCATGGTGTGATGCTACAATGCTCTTTCAAGTGACTTCATAGCCTCTCAAATCAAATCCTGGTCACTTCATGGGCTGTATTTTGGTCACTGCCTCGTCAGGAGGGAGTTGATCAGAGCCTTTGAGCTCTGCGTTTTGATCCTGGTGGATTTGGTGTTTCCCAGGAAGTGGGTAGAGCCCCTGTGGGAGTTCAGCTGGTGGGGTTAGGTGTGGGTCGGCACTGTGGAGTGGTTGTAACCGGTCTTGCCCTGCTGTTAACTCTTGCAGCCCTCAGCATGTACCATGGCTATGGGTTCGTGCAGTATGACCGTCTAGAAGATGTCCAGGCCGCTCTGGACGGTGAGAAGGGCCGCCTTTATAAAGGGTATAGATTAGGTAAGGAAACCTGCTCCGCGCTCTCCCGACCCCCAGCATGCGTTCGGGAGAAAGAAACAGTGCTTTGGTTTGAAAGCTCCCTGAAACTTGCCCGGCCTTGGTCTCAAATCACTTTTACTCAGTGTGGATTTGCCTCCTGAGTTCCCACACTCTGCTTCACCTGCAGTGTGGCTCACCTTGCTGCCTGGGTCTTACTCGGATTTTTTTTTTAAGTGTTAGTGTTTGGGAAGCTCTGTGTAAGAAACTGTGCAACAAGTAAGCCCTGGAAAGCGATCCTTGAAACCTCCAGCACAGTTTAATAACATTTATAAACCAAAACTGGGCTTCATCTTGACATGCTCAGAGAAATTGGTCACAGCACTTAGTGGCTGGTTGGATAAGTAACCTTAACTCGGATTTTTGCCCATGTGGAACCAGCCTGTTAAGCAGTGCTATAAATACTGAGTACTTTAAAAAGGACATTTTCATAAAGATGAAGATAATTCTGCTAAATGTGCTGGGAGCAGACTTAAATGGAAATGAATGGTTAGAAATCCACAAGTAATCTTCTAAATGGAAGGGAAAAAAAATTACTTTGAAGTAAGCCTATGCTAATTTGAAGAAAAACAGTTTGACTTAGAAAAGAATGAAAGGAGCAATAAATAGTATCCTGTGGGAAGGTGTGTGTACAGTAAAAAATAGGAGCCTGGAGATGGAAATGGAGGCAAAGAGACGAGGAGGGTAGAAGGATACAAGAAGAATCAATGTCCAGCATTGTCCAAGTGTAGTGGCTGTTTTAGAAACTAAGGGGTAACTGACTGGAAATGATAAAATTCCTAACTGGAGAGGACCAGTTAATGTTTCTGCTCTCTGTTTTTGAAGAGGCAGAAGGTTTGTTTAATATAATTTCCATTTTGGTAGCAAAACAAAAAAGGTAAAACTGCAGATACCAAAACTAGACCTCTCAAAAGAATTAACATCCGTGAGGCTCAGTGAAATGCAGACCTGCCCAGGCTGTTCCTGGTGTTTTTCCACAAGCCTGGGAAAACTAGGGAGTTTCCAAGGAGCTAGTAGAGTGCTGCAGGTGAACCAATAGGCAGCATAAATGGGATGAGCCTGGCATCAGTGCCTGGAAACAGAGGGATTCTTTCTCCTGACACTGGTGAGAAGGGAATTGATTAGTGCCAATCAAAATAAATCCTGTCTGACTTACTCTTATGGTACTGCAAGCTCTGTGGCTGCAAGTAGCAGATGTACAAATTGCTGTAAAGGGTTTGATTTGATAAGAAACTAGAACAGTTAAAACCAACAGAGTTAAATGGATCTCACATGAATCTCAGTGGAATAGATGGAGTTTCTCAGTGCTTTGAGTCATGGTGTGGAAAATCTGATACCTGGCCATACAGTGCTTTTATAGGTGACTTGGAGAAAAGATAATGTTTTAAAAAGAGAAGGAGATAATGAGGGTTGAGTCACTGATGGTGAAAGGACCTGGACTTCTTAAGCTGGATGCAGACAGACCTGAGCTTTCAGTGAAACCAGAAGGGAAGGTCTGTGCCCAGCCAGTGCTTTGGACATCCTTGGCCCTACAGAACACAGGTGTGTGAGTAGGGAGGTTTTGGTACATATGGGGATTTGCTGCTGGAATATTGTGTTCAGTTCTGGTTTGCCTGGTTCAAAAAAGGATATTGCTAAATTGGAGAAGCCTTGGAAAAACCTGAGAGAGGTTTAGAGTTAAAGAACAAAACCAGCAAAAGCCTCAAGAGGGAAAGGAGTGATGTGATCCGTGTGTTACAGGCAGACCTGGAGATGAGGGAGTTTTAATCTGGTAGGCATAGGTGTGACAATTCCTTAAATGGGAATAAATAGTTTTCTTTAACAGCAGAGTAGTTGGATTCTGGAGTAACCTGTTGGAGCTGCGGTGGTTTCTGTGCTCTGAAGATTTTTAAATTGGAGTTGGATGTTTTACTAAAAGATAAGCCCTAGTTCAATGCCACTGCTGCACCTGAGATAGGAGTGAGATTCCAGAAACTCCTGTCACCTGTATTTGTTCAGAAGGTTACACTGTGTGATTACAGTGGCCTTGTCATCTCAAAATCCTACAGGATAGAAGACTTTTTGTTTGGGTTTTTTTTCCTGAAGTTCTGTCAGTGTTCAAATACTTGACTTGTAAATGCTATTTGCATTAAATAAAATGTTATTAAATCTGTTCGTTTTGCACAAGAGAAGGATCCCTGTCAAAGGTGTTTTTTTTTCTTCTAGTTAAGTATTTTTGTGCAGAATTAAATACTTTTTTTATTTGAAAAAATTGTATTAAGTGTAAAAATCATAATAGGTTTCTGCAATGGCATCTTAAAACGGAAAATAAAAATAATCTTAAACCAAAGAAAGCAGCTAGTGTCTTGCTTAAAGATAACACTTGACCTTAAGGGGAAAAAAATTACCAACTAAATAATAAATGCAAGGAGAACAGTTACTTCAGCTATGCAGACTGAGTGTTAAATATAATTGCTAATAACTCAACAAGGTAAAAGGTTTGGGGAGAGTTTTACTCCAGTGTAGCATCATGTAGGTATTTCCACAAATACAGAGAAGTATTTCCCTATTTCTAGTGACTAAAATTATGTAGAGAATAAATATCCTCAACATGTAGTTTGTGACAGTAGAAGCTGCAGCTCTGTTTGTTCCTGAAGAGATACTTTGGGGTCCTGTGAATGTTGTTGTGCTGCAGTTGTAGTTAATGTTCAGATTGTTCTCGCTTTTCTCCCCCCACAGAAAGGGAACATGCTGCTGCTTCATTGACAACAAAAGCAAAAATTAGACCTGATCCCTTAATTCCAATTTTAATCTTGAAAATGAAAAAGTAGAGTTTGGGAAGTTACAGAATATATTAAGACTGAGTCTGTCTAAAGACACTGTGGTGTGTTTATTCTCCTGCAAGGGCTTTGAAAGTAGTTGATGCAAATAACTCATCAGAAATGTTAATTGTTGATAGATTCTGAGGGAGCAGATAGGGCCTGGGTTTGGTTTGTTCTTTTCCTTAAAAGGCTCTCAGTAAAATGTCCAAAGTCACTTCTGTTTGCTCTTACCCCACTCCAGTGCATTCTTTCATCTCCAGTCAGCTGTCATGGGAGACTTTGTTTCTTAACAGTAGAACAGTGTGGGTCCCTGCCAGTTCTGGGCAACTTCACTTTTGCTGGTTGAGAATAAGACTCTGTTTCTTCAGCTCTCTTGCTTCTTTGTGTTTCACTTCATGGTGTTTTTCATGGAGATGTTCAGAAGCCAACCAGTTTTCAAATTTCCCATCTGTTGCCTCAGTTTGCATCATGTTAACAGTGGTGTTTCGAGTGCACCATGTTGACTTCATGAGGAGCTTGTGCTCCAGGCTCCTGGATCCCATTTCTCGGTGGTGGGGGCTGTGCACCTTAACTGCAGCAGTCCCTGGGAAGGCAGTTGCAAGTGCCACTTGAGAACCCTTGGATTATTTCCGACAAGGGTAGCAGCATGCTCCGTTGAACAGGACTGGCTGTGAACTTAAGACTGTGCTGGCCATCAGACCTGTCTTGGAAGTTTTCAGACTCTGCTTTTTCTCCTAGAGTCCATGAGTCGCTTTCTGCTCGCTCATAGACTGCAGAAGAAAGAGGTTCTGTTATGGAATGAAGAGTCTGGATGTAGGCCTGAACATGCAGGGTTAAAACTTCACCCAAAGCTGTCCACCCTATTTTGAAGTCAGAGAAATCCATGAAGTTTTCATTACGTTGTACTATCTAAACTTAATAAAAAATTGTCAAAGTGACAATGTCTCTCTGCTGAATGGGTTTTCTTGCACCATCTGGATGTTGTTGAGCTTAAGTTGCTTTCATTTGAATTGTGCTGATGATCTTTTTTTTTGTTTCATAGCATTGAACAGATGGGTTGATTATTCTTTACAGATATTAATAAAGCAGTGGAAAGAAGAAATATGAATAAGGCTTCATCAAGGTCCAGTCCGACACGAAGGTAAAGTACCTGGAAGCAGTGAGTTATACTAGGAATTCAGGCCTCCAGGGCATGAGCCCAGCGGCCTGTGCTAAATATCTGTGTCTCTTCCCTACCGCCACCTCCCCACTCAAACAGCGATGCTCCGGTGACACAGTCGGGACGTGGCTGCTCCTCCTCTGGGAGCCCCTCTGGCTCTGACACCTCGGGGGGCACGAGGGAAACCTCGTGTCTGCCGCTGTTACTGCGGCCAAGCGTTAGGGTTTGCAGCACAGGCTGGAGGAGACTTGGGAGGAAGAGCACCCTTGATGTTTGCTCCTGCCTCCAGCATCGGAGAAGCCAATAGCTAAAGAACAGCAAGGAGCTGCAGCACAGCACCAGGAGTACTGCAGAGGACTTGGGTCTTGCCTCTTCTGATGGTGAGAATGAGACTGGAAAAGAGCACTTGAACGAAGCACAAGACAAAGCAAAATGTCTCTTCCACGGCCCTGCCTGCACCTCTGCTTAAGTCTGTCCCTGGAGCCCCCACAGCCCCCTCTGTGCAGTCACTGATGGGTACCCTCCAGCTTCTCCTGGTTTACCACCCCTCCGTGAGCACAGGGTGACTTCCCTCTGTGTGAAAAGTCACAGGCAAGGGGAAAAGACATGGACTGACCTGCCACAGGAAGACTGCTTCAATTTCCTTTCCACAGCACTACTAGGGAGCACACAAAGTCATGCTGTGGTGTAGCTTGGTGTAAGGCATCTGCCCTGTGTGCCTGTACTGTGAAGTTTTCCACACGAAGGAATGGTTCTTGTCGAACTTGAAGGTAATCGAGCTCCCACGTGTCTGGTGTTCTTTACTAATTTGACCCGTTAAATTACCAAAAATGAGAAAAAAATGTGACTAGCAGGACATCTACACCAAAAATAAGAGCCCAGAGAATGAGTAGCTTCAATTCCTGGCACCACTGATGTTTTTTGTGTGCTGCTCTTACCCTGCGCAGGGCCAAGTGTGCCTGCAGAGAGCAGTGGGTGGATGTCAGGCCCAGGTAGTGCTTTGGGCACACAGGTGGGGTTCCTGTGACAGATGCAGCAAACCTTGGGCCAGGCAGAGTCAGATGTGCTCCATGCTGGTGTGAAGAGCATGGGAGTACACGAGCAGCAGGCACTGATGGCATGTCTTTGGCCTCCGTGCCACTGATGGTGCTGTGCAGCACTGCAGGGGTGAGGGGCAGGCGCCCGTGCCAAGAGCGTTGGTCCTCGGACCACGCTGCAGAGGGACAAGCAGCAGGCACTGATGCCGTGGGCATCAGAAGCTGTGTCATCCTGCCTGTGTGAGATGCCCATGTTGTGGCCCTGAGGAGCACTGGAGGTGCATGAGCCGTGGTGCTGTGGGCACCAGGCTGTGGACTGACCTGCCAAGGCTGCTGAAGGCTTTGGTGCCACCGTGACAGGCACTGGATTCCAGCTGGCACTGCAGACACTGTGGTCATCCCATGTGGTTAGCACCAGGCAGCACTGTGGGCATGGGTGGTGATGAGCTCTTGGACATCAAGTCCTGGGCACGACTGGGTGATGGACTCTGGCCCACGCCTGGGATCAGAGCTGCTGAAGCGGGGGTGCAGAGCCCTGCGCTGCCAGGCCAGTGCTGCTGCGTCCTCAGCAGGTGCCAGTGGTGGTGCCAACACTGCAGGAGTCAGACCATGAGGACTGAGGGGTGGAAGCAGAAGGAGCTGTGCCTTTGTGCTGCCACCTCCCTGGAGCCGGGCAGCCACGCGGGCACGAGAGCCAAGGGGACCTGTGCCAACGTCTCTACTTCTGTCACAGTTGTGCGTTGTTCATTCCGGATCTTTTTGTCTCTGCGGATAACGAATGTGGCCTGTCCTGGTCACCCCCACTCCAGTGGAATAAATGTCATATGCCAAACAATTCCCCTGCATCTGGCTGTTTTGCTAAATGGTCTCACAGCTACGGAAAGATCAGCCACTCGACCTCTATTAGAGCAGGTCAGGAGTTTCCCCTGAGCTTCTGCCATCGTTCATTTTAGGTTTGGGGGGAATGGGGCCATGACTCTCATGGGATGTGGTTTCAGTGCAGATCACAAACAAAAAGCATGTTGCCTGTCCCAGAGGCTGAAGGAGTTTGCACTTGTTTGTCTGCAAATAGCGTGTCTCTTACAGGAGGAGGCTGTTTATGCTCTTGTTGGCAGCTCTAGTTTGTCCCAAAATCTGGCTTGTATCTGCCATGTGAACAGAGAATGCCAGACTCTGCTTCTCCATCTTGTTTCTGTCTGCTCTGCCTGACCCTGAACTTGGGCACGTCCGACTCGCTGTTCTCTCCAGGTGACCACTACATGATTGCTCTGCAGTGGGTGCAGACTTATGTTCTGCTTGTCTTTCATAAACTAGATTAGGCTGGTTGAGAACTGTAAAAGTCTTGTCAAGTTTGGGAAATAAAAAGATTCAAAAAGCTGGGGTTTTTCCTGATGGTTGTCAGTATTTTGGGGAAAGAATATTCCAAACACATCAAGCTCAGTAGTTTCTCTGCAAATTTTTTTTATGTTTGGCTTTGACTACAACGAAGTTATGTTTTTTTCTGGAAAACAGAGTACAACTTGGGGAAAACACTACTGTTTTGGGAAAAGATGAAGACTGGAACATTATTCTTCCTTGCCTCTGAAGACAGTGCTGTACAAAGTCTGAATGAGCTGGATCATTCAGATCCAACAGAGAAGCCTGTTGCAGCTGCTGTGGATGCAGTGCTGGTTGGGTTTAGTACCCTCTTAACGTGTGACATCGTGAACATAAGACTGGCTTTCTACGGAAATATCCCTCAAAATCCAGGACATGGCAGTAGCTGTTACTGCTTTCTGTCAGCAGCACAAACACAGCCACAACGTGGAACCTGCAGTGTCTTTGGTCACAAGCTGCTCCTTTTTTAATCATACGCCACTAACGTTATGTCAGGTGTTCTGCTGTCACTGACGAGTGAATTAATGGATCCCTTGAACACTCCTGGCTGTCGTGTATTTGTAGGTAGTAGCCTACATCACCTTAAATTCTCTCAGAGATTTTGCAAAACATGTTTGATGGATGATCTGTGGCTGACTTTGGAGGACAGAGGCCTTGAAATGGTGGCTTCTGAAGTGCCTGTTCGCTTTTTCCACAGGTGCTCTACACTTCTAATGATGCTCCATTAAGGAGCTTTCTGGGTCTTGTTTGAACATTAGAATTAAGAACCTTCTCCAGACTTCTTCAAAAATATGATTTTTGGGCAATTTTTGCTGTTGTGGGATAGGAGGGAGGATTCAGCTGCTGAGAGGAGGGTCGCTTTGGCACCTCAGGTAAGAGATCTAGGGGTAACTCTACTGGTGTAGTTAGCAGGCTAACAGAATTTCCCTGGTGTTTTCCTCAGAGAGCCATATGCCTACGGGGATGGCCGAGATGGCAGACGCGACCGCTCCCCTCTTCGGGGGAGCCCACGGAGGGACCCCAGGGATGGCAGGGATGGCAGGAACGGGAGAGATGCCAGAGACGCTCGAGACATTCGAGCTAGAGACATGCGTGACGCCAGAGACCACAGGGACCCACGGGACCTGCGAGACCCACGGGATATCAGGGATCCAAGGGACCTGCGGGACCCGCGTGATGTTAGAGATCTTCGCGACCCACGGGAGCCGCTGTATGACCGATACAGGGATCCGCGGGATATGAGAAATGCGCGAGATGTGAGGGATCCACGGGATATGAGAGACCCTCGAGACCCTATGTACAGGTAAACTCGGCCGGGTCGTGTTTACCAATGTGTTTTTATGGCATTTCTGCCGCACTGGCTGCGCTGGTTTGGGTTCTATCAGGTGTTTAAGGGAATCACCCTGGCTGGAGAGAGTTGTGCTGTGGGGAGTGGGTGGGTACCTCCGATATTAAACTTGGGGAAGGTCTCTGTTGGATGCACTGGCCAAAGTCACTGCCTGAGATTGTGCTGGAGCACAGAAACCTTTGCTGTGTTTGTGAACGTTGCAGACGAGATGAATCTTACGACCGCTACCTGCGCCTTGAGGACTATTACCGGCGCAAGGACGACTCTTACTACGACCGCTACAAGGACCATTTCGATCGACCTCCAGTGAATTCAGACGGTGAGTGCTGGGAGCACTTTAATGGGAGGGTGCAGGGGTGCTGCAGTGCCGACCCCGTGGTGTTCTGTGCCCCTCTGAGCAGGTCTAAAGGGCATCACTTGTTCTGTCCCTGCGGCTCGTTTCAGACCGCCTGAAGCGCGAGGAGCGGCGCCGGGAGGAGCTGTACCGTCAGTACTACGAGGAAATCAAGAGGCGTTTTGATGCAGAGAGACCTGTGGATTGTTCTGTGATAGTGGTGAATAAACAGACAAAGTAAGCAAATAGTTACAACCGGTTTTGTTATTGCATGGTAGAGGAGAAGGGGTGTAAACTTAGTCCTGCCTTGAGGCTGTTTGTCTTATGGGTTGCTCTTGAGAAATGCGGCTTTAGAGTCCCCAGAAAGCTATAGCTCCTTGTTGCTCTTCCAGGAATATATGTTGATGAGATGTGAAAATGTATCTTGTGATTGCATTTATTTTCCCCTTGTTACCTGTCTCTGTACCTTCTCCTGATACTTTTCTTCCTACTCTTCATATCAGCCTGTTATGACAGGCTGAGTTCTGTAGGTTGGCTGCTCTTCTCTGTACCCCTTGGACCTCTGCAGGCATAAATTTTCTCCCTTAATGAGTTCAGTTTAAACACATGTTTGTGTGAACAAATTTATAATAGTGTAAATCCCTTTGCAAACACTCTCTGTTAGCTAAGCCAAGGCTTGATTTGTAATTTATTTCAGTTAAACTAAAATGACTGATTCAGATCAGAATAAGGGCTTTTCTATTACTGTAATGGGATTGCTTTAGTACTGTCCTGATAAACATAATGAAGTTGGGCAAGTCATCAGAAAAACTGATCTGAGATGGTGGAGAGGGTGAATGTGCCAAGGTTTCTGTTTCTCTGTGTGACTGACGTGTTGCACTGCTGGCTTTGCTTTGTGACAGGGAGTACGCGGAGTCAGTGGGGCGGAAGGTGCGGGATCTGGGCATGGTGGTGGACCTGATCTTCCTCAACACAGAGATGTCACTGACACAAGCCCTGGACGATGTGAGCAGAGGAGGGTCTCCTTTTGCCATTGTCATCACCCAGCAGCATCAAGTTCACCGCTCTTGCACTGTTAACATCATGTTTGGCACCCCACAAGGTACTGAGGCTCAGTAGGCTGGGAACTGCATGGTCACTCTGAACCTTTCTTTCAGGCAGAACCACACAGGACAAAGGTCATCCTTGCTGTCACATAAGTAGTTATTAATGATTTGATACAGTGTCATAAGTGTGAATATCATTATTTACAAGCTCCCATAATACTCTATTTGTCCTTTGTCAAAAGGACTGTCTAATTCCTGCCAAGAGGGAATCTCAGCCGTGTTCTTGGCTTCTAACACTGCCAACCTTCCTGTCTCAGGAAAAGTCATGGATCCCAGTGCTAGAAATGGCTGCACTGCCCTGGGAGATCTCTGAGTAATACCAGCCCAACCTCAGTCTGTCACTTGTTGCTCTCAAAGAGAGCCTGTTTGGAATGTGACAAATTACAGGACACGTTTCAAATGTGTTTTAATAAAGATTTGGTCAAGGTAGAGATCTGATAATGAAACTGGGAGGAGTTATAAAAAGAACTGCAAAGTGTTTGGGTATATGTGGTCTACTTTTTAGAGCCAGTGCACTTGCCACATCATTTTCCATCTCAGTGACTTGGTTGTTGCATGAGGGTGGGTGTAGGTATTAAAAATGCCTTGTCAGAATGTGATCTGGGAAAGCAGCCTTTGCTCTGATCATAGGCCTGTTCATATACTCTGTCTACACAGGTGACTGATTTGACCGAAGTTGAGCTTTCAAAGGTTATTTCTGCCTTAGTGTGCTCCCAAGTAATGTTCTGTGAGTTCATCTGGGAGAGGAAATGTCTGAGTGCACAGTCAGTGGTTGGTGTGTGCTCACTGACTGGAGAAGCCCAGTTTCTTTTAACATCAGATGCAGATGTGACAGGAGGGTTCCCTCATTTCCTGAAGGAACACAGCTCACGCACGCTGTCACTGGGCTTTCCACCGCCCTTGGTTTTAACTCTTAACTCCTTTGGTTTAACACCTGTTAAACCTCTGGCAGGAGGCCAAAGCTTCTTTTCTGCACCGGATCTGCCGGTGTATCAGACCTGGTGGGAACCCCAGTCATTAGCTCACCCACCCACAGCTCATTCCAGAGATTAAATATGCCCACTTCAACTGCTCGTGGCCACCTTTCCCACACAGTTGTTTCATGGAACTCTTTCACAACTCGTGCAAAGCATAATGTTAAAATGAACCCAGTTTCCTGTTAGGTGGAAAAGGCTGACAGGATTGGATGTTCTGCAGGTGTGAAAAGTGCCCTGCCCAGAGCTTTGGGCGCTTTTTGGAAGGTAAAGGCTCTTTTGATCTCCATGCTTACATCTGTATTCAGGGGAATGTTTGCCTGTGTGCCTTGGGAGGTTGAAATTATGACCTCAAAACACACTGTTGGAATTGGCCATTATTCGTTTTATGACAGAAGAACTCGATTGCAGCTTGTTGTCCCAGAGTGGTGAACGTGAGCAGCCATGTGTCACTAAGCCAGTGCTGCTTCCTTCCCAGCTGCACGAACACACGCAATGTTAAGGTGTTGGCAGTACAGAAACACAAATGTTCCCATGGCCTTCCTCCTCTGGGAAGCCTGCAGTCTTGAGAGGGCAAGTTTTGGATCTGTCTAAGGGTTTAGCAGTAAAATGACTGGGACTGTCTCCTCTTGGAGCGCCGAGGATTTATGTGAGAGGTAGAGGGAGCTGCTTTCCCTTGTAATGGGTGAGAGGCAGGAAAGACATTTCTGGGATGACAGGATGTGTGCTTGGAGCTTTGGCCTTTGGAAGGAAAGGCTGGCCTTGCTGGGCGATAGCTGTGGGCCTTTTGTTGGCCTTGGAAATGTAACTGTTTCCGTGTGCCTGGGAAGCTCCCAAGTCTGCACTGGCGCTCCCTGGGCAGTGCCTGCTGCTGACTGTGCTGTGCTGGTGGGCAGGGGGAACAGCACCTCCCTCAGTGTCACTTCAGGTCACTCAGACTGTTTCTTTCCTTGTGCAGAACACCGAAACATGCCCCAAGCTGATGCCATGGTGCTGGTGGCACGGAATTACGAGCGCTACAAAACAGAGTCCCGGGAGAAGGAGCGGGAGGAGATCGCCCGGCAGGCTGCCAAGATGGCAGACGAAGCTGTTCTGCAGGAGCGGGAGCGCCCACCCCCCATGGAGGAGGGTGTCAGGGGAGGTCACCCTCCAGGGATCCAGGCTCTCTTGAACCTGCTGGCAGACAATCGCTACCTGACTGCTGAGGAGATAGATAAAGTCATTAATTACCTGAGGGACCGGAAGGAACGGTTACTGCGGGGCAGCACTGAGTCTCTGCAGGGTGAGTCTCTTGGCCCCAGGCAAGGTTTATCATGTGGCTTGTGGCCCTTGGGGCTGGGACAGGAGAAGAGTCCTGGGACCACAGAAGAGTCTGGGAGCATGATTTTACTGAGATGGATGTGTCCTTGGGAGTCCTGAGATAATTTAGAGTTTTCCTGTGGAAGACCTTTTATAGTGGATTCTCTCAGGGCACCCATGGGACTGCCATGACTGGTTGGGCTGCTACACTCAGTTCTGCAGAGTGGTTTGGGTTCCCAGAGCTGTGAAGCTCCGATCAGAGGGTGGGTGTTCACTGATACTGTGTCTTTGGCAGCTGTTTCACTAGTTTTCTTTAGATGCCCCTTCAAGGGCATTTGCAGAGCTTTAACCGCCTTTCCTTTCTTTCCCAGCACCCATGTCAAGGCAGTCTTTGGGGGCACCTTCAGGATCATCACTGGGTAGTCAGTCCAGCCTTCCAAGCTCTCAGACTCATCAGGGTTCACAGCCTCTGGTCTCTACTCCTTCTGTTCCAGTGTCCTCTTCTAATCCTCAGCAGGAGCTTCAAGCAAAAATCCTCAGTCTCTTCAACAGCGGGGCGGCAGCGGCGGCAGCCGCCGTGGCAAACAGCAGTCCCGCGGCCCCCGCGGGCTCTTCAGGCACCACCCCCAACCAGAACTTTGCTAACCTGGCCAGTGGGCAGCCCCGGCCAGCACAGATAAGTGCTGGGAACCTAAACCAGGCTCAGCAGAGATTGCAGACTCCAAGCACTCAACTTCCTGCTCTGCCGGGCCCTTCGAGAAATGCGGGTCCGAGGCCTGGGGCTCCTCCACAGCCTCAGCCGCTCTATGGTCAGCACCAAACGCGCCTCCCTGCACCCGGCAATGTTCCCGCTCAAAGGCCGGTGTCTTCTGGTATCAACTTTGACAACCCCAGTGTACAGAAAGCCTTGGACACCCTTATCCAGAGTGGTCCTGCGCTCTCCCACCTCGTGAGCCAAACTGTGGCCCAGGGGCGAGCAGGGTCCTCAGCCCAGCAACCGATGGGTTCCTACCAGCGACACTATTAGAGCTGAGCTGTGAGGCCTGTTCCCCTTCCCTTTGCCATTCCATACTTATAGCTGTTTAAGGAGTCTCCCATCCTTGACCCGGGACGGATGCCCTGGACATGCATGTCCTCTCCACTCTGATGAGGGCGTACCCCTCTCAGCATTGCTGTGGACGGTTGTTGGTGCTGCCCTCCCTCTCCTCGACCTGGTTAGCAGTGTTTGGAGCAGAATGCTCCCTTTTCTCTGCAGCACAGTGTTGGATCATTGGTTGTGTTGTCCCATCCCAGAAACTGCCACAGTATCAGTCCTGCTGCATTTTCCTCACTCCCAGCACCTGGTGCACCTTCCCACTTGAGGTGCAGTCTGGGCTCACTGAATGGTCTCGGTGTAGTTTTGGGTCAGTGGTTTTGAGGAATTAAGGGGCTGAACACAGTGTCATGCTGATGGGCCTTGGACACCCACCGCTGTGGAATGGGCACTATTTTTCTTTGGAATTTTTTTTTTCTTCTTTTTTTAATGGTGTATAAGCCAATTGGGAAGTACAGTGATAGCACTAGCAGCCAAAATCGTGAAGCACATGCCTGATCACTACTCAGTAAGCAGGACTGTGCTGTGCAGTCCCTCCATGCTGGCCTGCCCTGTCCTGGCAGGGACACCCTTGCTCCTCACCTCGCCCTGGGCTGAGCACTGATCTGCAACACAAGAGCTTCCAGCCAAGGCAGAGGTTTCAAATGGTCTGTCAGTTTTCCTACACCAAGTAATCAGTGTCAAGATCAGCCTGTTAAATTTGGTGTATAAATTTCCATTTCTTACAGCCTTTGGGACAGTTTCTAGGGTAGCTCAGCTGCAGCCATGCTGATATACTGCTGGCCCTCCCCTGGGAATACCTAACACTAGGTACCAGGGGGAATCCTGCCCTCTGAAACCTCACCTTGTTGTTCTGAGGGGCGTTCTGTCCATCTGAGGAGGAGAGGCAGTGCCAAGATGCAATACCATAATTTTATACATTTTTTTCAGCGCTTTGGTAGCTGCAGCAGACAGTGGAGTGGAAGATCAGGCAGTGATTCTTCACCATGTTTTTAACCGGTAACATACTTTGATACCAGAACACAAAACATCTCTCAGCTGTGTGCTCCTCCCTGTCATGACCTTCTTGGAGTCTATGGGCTTCCTGCAGGGAACTGAGAGACACTGAGGAAGCAGAGGATTTACTTTGTCCCAGGTGGTTTTGTGTTGTAGCATTTATTTTCTCTCTGTGCTGTTAACAAGAGGACATTACTTTCTAATAAAAGGCCATAAAAATTATTTGTTGTATTTTTTGACACCCAAGTACTCCTGGAATATGTTATTCTGCTGTGTTTGCTGTTACTCTCCTGGATGAGCTGTGCCAGATGCTGCTCTGTGCTGGATGCTGAGCGGAACACGTGCAGACCTCGCTGCGAGAGTGTCAGTGCTGTCTCAGTTTATCACACCTTGCTTCGAGGCACCTCACAGGTACTTGCTGTCACAGAGGACTGGGGTGATCCTGGGCAGTGTGTGGGGTCAGGGAGCAGGATGTGGCAGGGCTGGCAGGAGAGGTCAGGAGCCTCTCCAGCCGGTGGTGGGAGATGGGGCAGGGCTGGTCCAAGTCGCTGCCGCAACTGCTGCACAAGGTCGGGGTCTGTGAGTCCCTGTGCGGAGCCTCTCCAGCCGCCGTGACTTCAGGCTGCTGTCACCACACAGCCTGAACCTGCACAGCAGCCTGTCTGTCTGTCTGCCATCCCTCCTCCTGTCTCTGTTAGGCCCCTCTCTCCGCCTCTACAACCCCGCACCTCTGCTGGGGTGATCAGAAATCTGCATGAGGTAAAACGTGGGAACTGCGGCCCCTTGGGAGAGGCTGTTCCTCTCCTCGTGTTGTGCCTCCTCTGCAACCTGCTGCTCGCTGTCAGGGCTTGCTCTGTGTTATGGAAATGGTGCAGAATAGCTGTGGAGACCTGGAAGCAAGTGAAAAGTCCCCGTGCAAGTAGTGAAGGGTGTAATAAAATCATTTATTGCATTTTGTGCAGACAGGAGTCTAGAAAAATGAATACAGGTAAAGCAGTAAAGCAGTAACAGGGAGCATTCAACAGCTGAGGAGCCACTCCTCCATGGACACCTGCACAGAGAACACGGGGTCTGCACCGAGGCGGCCTAATGCACAACACTGAAACACGCACAGAAATTAAATGCAAGCCTAATACTTCTTTTTTTGGTTTGCAACCTGTTTTATTTACAAGGTTTTAAACTTAATTGCATTGCTCTGCACACAGATTCTCTAAAACACAAAGCATTCTAGGTCACTACATGTCTATTGAAATATTGCACTCGAATAAAAGTCACTTGAATGGACGGAGAACATCTAGCTACAGTGATTAAAAGAGTATTGAATGAACCGACTTTGTGATAACATTCATAACAAATATATTGCACATGTAGCACAGAAAGTGTTGTAACCAGCAAATCTCAGACCTTTCGGTCTTTCTGCTAGTTTTTAGTCCTGCTACACAGAGGAGGGTCTTGACTCTTCTAGTGCAACTCTTGCCTTTGTGCGGTCTCTTGTCCTTCCTCTCGTCCAGCCACGGGCCAGAACCTGCCCAGGCTGGATGCTGCCTGTGCCTCCCGTCCCTGCTGCTCTGTGGCTCGCTGCCTGTGCTGCGTGGTGGCCACAGCGACCTGAGCTGGCGCTGCCACTCGTGGGGGCCAGGGCTGCTGGCACCCCCGCAGCAGGGACCGGAGCACAAGCCACCAGCGCTGTGCGCTGGCCCAGCGCTCCCCGCCTGCTGTGGCCACGCTCCAGCCCATCCTCCCGCGGGTCGTGCTGATCAGTGCTGCTCCCAGCAGCAGCCTGCCTGTGAAACAAACTGGGGGGTCAAGACCTTCCTGTCTGGAACAAAAACCGGACCGTGTCTGCTCATGTGCCAAGGAGGAACTTGCATGTCTACCAGAGGAGGACACTGTCTTCACCACGGTGGAGCGGCAGAAGGGTGCTCCATGGGGAAACTGAACACTCACAGAGGCCAAACGTGCAGGGCTGGGTTTGTAAACTAACATGCAGTGCTGTCTGCTAAAACTGGCCCTCTCCAGCTGACAGCGAGGGGATGTGCTGTGGAAACCAGCTCCTGTCTTGCCACAGCCAAACTGCCTGGCAGGGGTGCGGTGGCAACCCTGGCTCTGTCCAGAGCTGTGCCCCTGCTCTTGCTGGAGGACGGGGAAGGGGGAACGCCTTTTTTCAGCAGTAGTGACGGAAAGGGCTGGCCTTCCTTCTCCCTGGGCAGAGCCGGGACCGTGGCTTTGCCGTCAGGGTGGAAGAGGTGCTGAGGGGAATGGGATCCACTGACAGAGCTGGGGGGGATGGAGCAAACCTCTCAGTGGGGAAGCATGTCCTGGCTGCTCTCACACCACTCCCAGCTGCCCTGTACCTGCGGCCGATGGAAGAGCCCCTCACATGATGCTGTGAGGGTGGGTGCTGTCTGCACATCACCTGCCCCTGCCCCTGGCGCTGACCTGCTGGGGCAGGAGGGGACCAGGCTCACTGCCTCAGGCCCAGCAGGGCAGCAGCCAAACTGCAATTCGAGGGCGACTGCAGGGAGCGTGGTGGCATCTTGTGAAGAGGCAGAGCAGCTGGCAAGCGTTTGAGGCCCAACAACGCCGCGCGAGCACATGAGCTGCGTGGGCAGGCTGCTGTGCCTCCCCCGCTGCTGCCGACGACGTGCCTCAAATAATTTTGGGAGGCTGGAAACAGCACGTGAGCCTGTGTGTGGTGGTGTAGGGCCAGCTCCAAGGGGCAGAGCAGCTAGACACTGGCAAAGTCCTGGTTCCCATGGGCTGCCCTTCCTGAAGCTAAAGGAACTTTTCACTTGCAGACTCCTACCTGATCTTCCCACAGCTGAGGCAGCGGCAGGACCAGGGAGTGCTGCCCTGTGCATCTGCACCATTTGTCAGCCCCGAGCTCCTATGCTGAAACCAGGTCTTAGCTCAGCCTGACAGTCCCCCTGTAAACACTGAGCTCCCCATGCCCATGGGACTGGCTTCCACAGCAGCATCTGTGACACAGACCTGCAGCCATGCAGGACCTACCCTGGCCAAAAGTCTGGCTGTGGTTGGGACTGCTGCTGGAGACAAGGGAGGCACTTTGGGAGTGATGGAAATGTAGGAGCAAGGTATGAGCAGGCACAGATGTACAGCTGGGGCTTGGTTTTGGTCTAGGAGTGTGTCCAAGTAGTATCTTAGAGAAAATAAAATAAAAAAAAAATTCAAAATCAAAAAACCCACTGCTTTTTATCCAAGCATCCCCAAATAGCTTTGGCCTGGACCTGGAGGGGTAGAGGAGCTCTGCAGAGGGAGCGGGGGCTGGAGTGTCCGGTGCAGAGGCGGTTTCCTGCTCTCAGGGAGGCAGGAGCCAAGGTTGGCAGGGGGATGGGTGGGCAGGGGGCTGGGACCAGTCAGGGCTGCCTGTGCCAGGCAGGAGGCAGCTGCTGCCCGGATGGACACCCCTGGGGATGCTGCTGCAGCACCCGCTCCCTCTGCACCTGTTGCAGTGCAGGGCAGCACTGGGGAGCTGTCTGGGGGGCTGAGGGGGCAAGTGCTTCAGCGTGGGGGCTCAGCTCTGGCTGAGGACAAAGCGCTGCCTCAGGGGCCAGGCTGGCACAAAGCCGCCAGCGCTGCCGGGAGAGGGCAACTCTTAGCAGGCTGCACTTCGAGTGGAAGCTCAAATCTGCTGTGAAACAAGTTCAGAAAAGTCTGTGACTTCTTTTCCCTGAAAACTCTTAAGAAGCTAAATTGAGAAGAGAATGAACCTGCGACCTGGCCCTTTCCCAGGGGCTGCTGGTGGCTGGGGAAGGCTGCAGCCTCCACCACCGCTCTGGAGCACTCGGTGCAACGGATGGGCTCCTGGTTCGTGCAGGAGCAGCCCAGCTCAGCTCCCTGTCCCTGCGGCCTGGTGCTAGCAGAGCCCTGCATCTCTCAGAATAGATATAGATCTCTATATATAGACTTCATCTGGTTCTATTAACATAAATATGATCACTTTAAAAATACACGTACTGTATTATGTACACTATGTACATGGGGCTGGGGCGGGCGCCGGCGGCACCCTGCTGCCCTCGCACCGCTTCCTGCGTGGTTCCTGGAACCGTTCACATTTGTTAAAAGCGCCTCAGTTTCTCTGCTGTGAGAGATGCTGGGAGGGAACGGCGACGGGGGCGACCCTGCAGCTGCTGCCAAAGATAAGAGGTGTTTGATCTTCCCCGGTGGGCCCTGCTGCCCGCCGTGCTGACGGCTGCGGCGTGGCCGGTGCCAGGGCTGCCCTGGCCGGCCAGGTGAGGGAGTGCCGAGATGCTGGGGGGCGGTGGGACCCCTACAGCCCCCACCTCACGGCAGGGTCTGGCTGGCCAGCCCAGCAAACAGCCTTTGCATATGTTAAAAATACACACAGATCTGGACTGTCCTACAGCCCTCGGCAGCATCTGTGTCTGCCAGGGGCCGGGGCCGGGTTAGCAGTGAAGCCCTGGGGAGCAGCAGGGAGAGCAGCGGGGCACGGGGAGGACCCGGACACACGTGCAGGTGCTGGGGCCAGCTGGGCTGGACGGTGCTGGGCCCTGAGAGCCCCCAGTGCAGTGCAGCAGGGAGCAGCATGGGGATGCCCCTGTGCCAGGCCAAGACCAGGCGCTGGTGCCTCGGGGGTCCGCAGCACCCACGCAGCTCCAGCCGCCAGACACTGGCCCCGGCTCACAGCTGCACATGGTGAGGCCTCTGCACGGCTCCCAACACCGAAGCTCCACACACTGACTGCTGCACAAGCACCTGGAGAGCGTCAGGACAGAGAGAGCCTGGAGTCAGCAGTGGCGGGGACAGAGTGCACCTCACAGCCACCCCAGGCTGGGGCTCCTGCTCTCATGGCATTGCCACGCTCCAGCACCTGACTCCTCACAGCCACCCCCCACCCTCTGCCCCCTCCAAACCATCATCTTGCACCTCCACAAGCTCGGCCCACGGCCTCTGGAGACGGCAGTGCCGAGGCAGCGGCGAGGTGGGGCTGTCCAGGCCCATGACAGTGAGGGGCAGCAGGGGGACAGTGCCGTGGGAGGCAGCCCCAGGAGCTGCTGGAGGTGGGGAGAGGAGCGTCTGGCGAGGGAAGCGTGGTGGTGGCCTCTGTCTTCTCCCAGTGCCTCGCAGGGAGGCACGGCACAGGCGGCGGGTGCAGGGCACAGTCCAGCCGAGCTCCGTGCAGGGGTAGCAGCACGGTGGGGCCAAGGTCCGTCTCAGCACAGCCACCCTCCTGCCCGGCCGGGGGCTGCAGCGGCAGTGCTGGGGCTGGCGGTGGGGCTGGCCCTGCCGGGGCGGGCGGTGGCGGCAGCGCCGGGCTCTGGTGCTCAGTCCGCGGTTCACTGTATATATTTATATATAAACAAGGACAGCAGTGCTGTGGTGTTGCAATGAGGAACAGCTGCTCTGGTGCTGGATGCTCCCGGAAGATCTGGTGCTGCAGTTCGAATGGAGAGATCAGGGGCACGGCGAAAGCCAGGTGAAGGTTCTGCGCACCGGCTGCCATCCAGCCTTCCCTCCTCCCCTCCGGGGGCACGGTGCAAAGGGGTGGCGGGGCTCTCAGTGTGCAGACAAACCTCTCTCGTGTGTCTTTCAGGAGTAGATGGTGATGACCTCCCGGCCCCCACCACGCACCAGGAGCACTCGGTCCAGATGCTCCGTCAGCACCTCCAGGAACTCCATGTCTGCATGGCTGTCAAGGAAGAAAAGCTCCACACTGGAGCATGGGGATGGCCCTGCTCCATCCCTGTCTGGCCCCCGCCCTGCAGTACCAACACCCCCACACCAGAGCCAGGAGCTGGTGGGGTCAGTCCTGAGCTGAGGGGCCAGGGGAGCCACCTCTACTGGTGCCACACAGTGGGGATGGCGGCTGAGCCAGCAGACAGCTGAGCCCTGTGGATCTCTGTCGGGCCCCTGTGACGTGCCATTGCACTCATGCACGCAGGGGCAATGTCATGTGGCCCCATCACCCATCACAGTGCTGCCAGCGGGGCTGGATGGTGCCAACACCACCTGTTGGACCCAGCCAGGGGCAGGAGAGGTGGAGAGGTCCTGGCTCAGGCACTAGACCTGTGCGTCTCAGCACTTGCCTGCAAAACCCACCATCTTTGGGGGAGTCATGGACCAGGGCCCCTCCTGCAGAGAGGGGTCTTGGTGCCTGGCCCCACAGGAAGGATACAGTTCTCATCCCCTTTCCGGTTACGGGGTGGTCCTGGCATGTTCAGCAGGACCAGCTTGGCATCCTGGGACTTCTTCACAATCACCTCATTGAGCTTCACGGCCGTGTGCATCCTCCTCACGTTGGACTGGTTCCTGTGGGTGACAGCACGTGTGGGCACAGCCACCCTCCCTCCCCACACTGGCCCTGAGGGGCCACAGGGCAGGCTGGCCTCCTGCCCCAGAGGGGTCCAAGCTGGTCTGTGGCACAAGCTTGGGGTGCAGCAATCTTTGCTGGGCATGGTGCTGGCTACTCTTGAGCCCTCATCCATGGCCAGGAGCCACAGGGCCACGCACGGTGCCCACACCGCGGCTGCTCGGGCCCAAGCTGTGTGGGAGCGAGCAGGAGCAGACGGTGCGAGTGTCACCGTGGGTGCCTGGGCTCCAGCTCACAGGGAGCTGCCGGCACCGTAACAGGGCAGACGGGGCGGGCAGTGCACGGGGCTGGCAGCCACAACCCCCGCGTGCCGCCCGGCTGAGCTGTCTGGCACCGCAGATGTCACGGCTCACTGAACCGCCCTCCTGCATGGGGGCAACCCCGATGGTTCCCCACCCCGAGCACGTCCCAGTCCCCCCGCCCCCGGCACCCAGCCAAACCCAGACTTACAGGTTTTCCCACTCCCTGCCAGGAGCACGATGGGGCCAGGAGGCAGAGAGAGACAGAGACAGACAGACAGAGAGAGAAAAGAGGTGAGTGCCAGGTGTGCACCCCAAGTCCCTGCAGCATATGCAACCTGGCATTCCACCCCTCTCTGTCACCTGCACAGGGACCCCTCACTGCCTCCCCCCCAACCCCTCTGTAGGGATCCACTCAGGGCACCCGGGCTGCCCAACCTCTCCTCAGGGCAAGGACTGAGATAGTTCTGCCATGACCCCGCCTGCACCCATCTGGCTGGGGCAGGGAGGGACAACCAGGGGCACAGGGCACGGGTGGGATGGGGTGGCAGCATGGGGGGCCGTACGGCTTCATGTTGAAGAAGTCCTTGATGCCCTCAGGGCTGACAGGGCTCTTGCTCTTGTTCTTCTCAGCGACAGACTTCTCCTTCGTCCAGGTGAGATGCACCTTCTCGGGGGCTGCCTCTACCTCATCGCCAGGGGACTGTGAGCTGCTGGAGAAGGTGGTGGCATTCTTGTCGTGGATGAGCTGGACCTGCAGAAAGGAGAGGGGGATGATGGGCAGGGACTGGGGTCAGCTGCCTGCCTGACCCTGTCTCAGTGCAGCCCCTCACCTCCTCCTCCGGCTTCTCCTCGCCATCACCAGCCTGCTCCTCGGGGACGTTCAGGCGCAGGCGCGTGTTGGCCGGGTTCTTGCGCCGGATGGAGCCACGGGACTCATCCGTGATGCTCTGGATCTGTGGAGAACAGGGTCAGCCAGGGGAGTGGGGCAGAAGAAGGCTTGGCTGGGCAGAGCCCAGCCTTCAGCCCCCCTGCCTGGCAGGAGGAGCACACAGAGCTGCAGGGCAGCTCGGGCAGCAGTAGAGCCACCACAGGGGTCACAGCCCACGCAGCCTGTCCTGCAGCCTCACCTCCCGCTCACGCTCATTCTTGGTGAGGTGCATTTGCTTGAGGATCTGGGAACGCTGCTCCATCACCAGTGTCTTCTCATAGGTGTAGGCAGAGATGTCACTCTCATGCTGTGGGGGGGAACAGGAGAAATGTGGGGCAGGGTGAGCGTCACTGACTGCTCCCAGCACAGTCCAGCATGTCCCTGTGCTGCTGTGCCCCCCCATGGTTCTGTGCCCCATTGTGGAGATGTGTGTTCCCACAGTGTCGCGTGTCCCCTGCTTAGTGCCACAAACCCCCCATGGCAGGGTCTGTCTGGGTCTCACAGTATCCCTGGCTGCAGCACACCCCCTGTGCCAGCACTCACCATCTCCACCACCTCCACCTCTGCGGTGATGCGCAGGTGGTACAGGAACGTGGTGAGGTCCTTCTTCATCTGGATGCTGTTGTCATCCATCTGTGCCACCGTGAAGATGCGCATCTTGCACTTACGCCAGACCTATGAGGGAGGGAGGAGTCATGAGCACAGCTTGACCAGGACAGCCCCAGCCCCAGCCCCTGCTCCACTCTGCAGGGCCCAGCCTACCTTGTGCTGCCGCAGGAGGAAGGGCAGCAGCATCAGCATCCCACCATCGTGGACAATCCACCAGACATCGATGTGGCCCTCCGAGAACCGTTCCTGGTTGCCCGGGAACATGGCAACATTCTTGGCCACCAGCAAGGCCAGGTGCCCAGCCGTGGTCTCTCGCACCAGCTCTGGGAGGGGAAGGGCCACGTCAGCCAGGGCGGTTCGGAGCCCCCCAGCCCGTCAGCGCTCACCCTCCACGGTGCCTACCGATGAAGTTCCTCCAGGTCTGGTGGTCCTCCTTCTGGCGCCAGCTGCGGGGCCAGCCCACCAGCACCGTGTTGTGCTGCAGGCCCCCCAGCCCACTGGACTGGATGAGGTGGGACATGCCATCCCGCAGGTTGGAGGAGATCACCACCTGGCAAAAGCCCTTCACCTTCTCCGCTTCCATCAGGCGCCGGATGGACTGTGAGGGAGAGGGAAGTCCCTCAGGGTCCAGGTACGGCCACAGGCCACAGGCATGGCAGCCACCAGCCCCAACAGTGGCACCCTGGCCACGTGGGGGGGTGTGGGGTACAGGGTGCAGGCTGTGGGGTGCAGGTCCCCACAGGGTGCCCAGGTTTCTGTGCCCCATGGCAGACCAGTGGCTCCGGGCCAGGGGGATGATGCCCAGCGGTGCGTGGAGCTGGCACACTGCTCTGTGCCGTGCAGAGTAGAGGGTGTCCCTGTGCCAGGGCTCTGACGGGTGGTGGAGCAGCAATTAGAGTTATTTACTCAGAGAAATTATAACATGTCTGCATGGGAGAGAAACTGTTTGCTTCTGAGGGCTTAATCTCATTAATGTGCCGCCCGGCGGGTGCGGGGGGTGGGGAGGGCTCTTGCTGTGGCAGGGAAATGCTCCTGTCTCCCACCCTGCCTGGCATCAGGACCACAGAGACCATGGGGAGGGCTGAGGATGTGGGGTCTGCTCAGCCCAGCAGCACAGCAGACCCTGGCCAAGCACCGTGCCGTGCTGTTCCGTGCTGTGCCAAGCCCTGCAGCAGCTGGCCAAGACTGGGACCAGTGTCTGGCTGGTGCCAGCATCTCTGGTTTCGTGGTGGGGGAGAGGGGTCTAGAGATCCCTGCAGTGCTCCAGGCACCAGTGAAGCATTGAGTCCCCAGGCTCTGCCCAGTGCTGCTCCAAGGCTCTCTGGGCCATCCATGCCACCAGTCCTGGTCACGGGGCAGGAACAACCCGGGGCACCTGGGGACTATGGGCACCTGCTGCTGGCAGTGCCCATCCTGTGCCAGGCAGCTCTCACCTCCTCTGCCCTCTGCGCCTGTGGGTGGTTGTCCAGGAAGGTCCCTTCCAGCACAGAGGCCACAATGGTGAGGCCCTTCCCAGCCTTGAGCTGCGACGTGAAGGACAGGAGCTGCGGGTGCACCACGTTCTGCTCCTGGTCCCCGCGGACCAGGACGAGCAGCTGCGGCCTAGAAGGAGAGTCCTGCAGTCAGTGCCCGCTCCCAGCTGGTCCCTGCCCCAGCACCCCCAGATTGCTGTCCCCCTGCCCAGCCTCACCTCCAGTTCTTGGTGTGCGGGGGCCCTTCCTCCAGCCGCAGCAGGGCATAGCGGGCCGCGCTCAGGGACAGCCCCCGGATCCCATCGCCCCACTCCTTCTCCGCCCTGCGGGAACCAGCAGCACGTAAGGGATGCTCACAGCTCCAGCCACAGAGAACCACGCTGGCACCGTGGAGCATCCCAGGACGAGCAGCCCAAGGGAGCTGAGCAGCCCACGCCGAGGGGCCGTGGGGTCTGTCCAGGGTCTGTGGCACCGTGGCCGCCCTTACCCGCGGTACTCGATGTATTTGTAGATGAGGCCGGCGATCAGCATGGCCACCAGTGCGTAGTACCAGGAGCAGATGAACATCAGCGCCAGGCAGAGGCTCATGCCCAGGAAGGACAGGGTCCTGCAGGGAGCACAGCACTGTCAGTGTGACATGGGGTCCCCAGCCCAGGGTGTCCTGGGAGGTCCCTGTCCCACCTCATCCCGCCCCAGCTCACCAGTGGTAGTAGCGGAAGCGGGGCCGCCAGTTGGGCGTCCGCAGCAGCGTCTGCACCGCACACGCCAGGTTGACAAACATGTAGCACATGAGGAAGAACCTGCAGGAGAGAGATGGGGCCGAGTGGGCGCACTGTGAGGGACTGGAGCCACAGCCAGGCCTCCCAGTCCCAGGGTGGCCAATGCCAGAGCAGGACCTGCTGGTGGACAGGGGAGCAGGGCCACGGAGCAGCCAGGCCCCAATGCTGGCCAAAAAAAGGACCCCGGAGGCCCTGCAGGACCCCCTCTTCCAACTGGGGCCAAGGCAGCAGGTGTGTCCCCCCACCCTGAGGAGCAGAGACCCGCCCGCGACACCCGCTGCTTGAGAAGGTGCGGGTGGGACAGCACGCTGCCTACATGGAGAGGATGGGAGCCACCTCGTCCAGGGAGGCGATCAGGATCCCGATCTCGCAGATGCAGGCTGTCAGCAGCAGGGCCCATGTCGGCTCCCCGTTGGCTTTCCCATGGCCGAACACCTGAAGCAGGGGGAGAGGGGTGTGTCAGGGCTCTGCCTTGCAGCCCCGGGCACGGGTCCTCAGCACGATGCTGAACCCTTCCATACACCCAGCCCGGGCAGGAGCTGGGACTGGGAGCGCTGGGTGCCATGAACTGGCACACATCCTGAGCTGGATCATGCTAGGGCAGCAGTCCCAGTGCTGGCAGGACTGACTCCTGCTGACAGCACAGCCCCGTGTCCGGTCTCCCTGCATGGTCCTCCCCGCACCCAGTGCAACTCCTGTTCCCCTGGGACCCCCACCAGGGATGAGCCCCAGCTCAGTCACAGCCAGCAGAGTTGGGCACCCCATGTCTGGGCAGGACACGCTGAAGGGGGAGAGCAGCCCCTCCTGTGGCTGTGGGGATGCAGGGGGGGGCCGGGGGTGCGTGTCCAGACGCATTAGAGGGTGCGGGCGGCGCGAGAGAGAGCTCGGGCTGGGGCTGGCAGGGCGAAGGAGGGAGGATAAAATTAGCCCGCTCTTCCCTGGGGGGAGCTGTCGGGTTGGATTTGGAGAGATGAGGTTGTGGGAACGCGTCTTCAGAGAGCAGATAAAATATGAAGCGGCACAGCAGCGTGGGGGAGGGGATCCTGACCTTTCCCGGCACTCTCCTCCCACTGACACCGCAGCCAGAGCCACCACGGCCACCCACAGCCACGCCGGTGCCGGCAGGACCAGGGCAGGGCAGCGGGGATGCTCCAGTAGCAAAGGTAGTGTGGGTGCCCACCAGTCCCTCATGCTGGTGGGAGCCATGGCCACGGTGGGCGCTCAGGGTGGGCAGCACTGGACCCAGGGGACACCTACCCTGAGGAAGGGCACGATCCCATCCCTGGAGATGGCTTGCAGGAGGCGGGGGGCTCCAGTGAGGCTCTGCAGCCCAGCCCCACAGGTGGAGAAGAAGGAGCCAATGACAATGACCCACGGGGACGGCCATGCCAGGGTGCCAACCACCAGGTTCCCGTTGACGGCCTCACCAAACCTGCAGAGCACCAGCAGCACCTGTGGCTCCGTCCCGTGACTGAGCCCTGAAAGCACCAGCACCACAGCAGCACAACCCAGCCCCCCACAATGACACCATGTTGAGAACACGTGACAGGACCCAGGAAGGGCCCAACCCCTGTGAGGGGCAAGCAAGGGAGCGGGGTCTGAAGTCACCAGGGGCCTACCCCCATCCCTGCACCTGTAAGCATGGCAGGGACAAGGGGAGGTGTGGAACAGGACTCCCTGTCCCTTTGCCAGAGGGGGCTGATGACGCTGCACGCAGTTGGATCATGTTTGTGTTGGTGCTGGCGACCCAGAAGTGTCACCTGCCGCGTGAGGCGAGCAGGGCTGCCCCAGATAGGCAGGAGCACGAGCACGGGCAGCCCTGGCTGTTGACAAACAAGCAGCTGCCTGCAGCCCCAGAGCACGAGGAATGCAGCAAAATGTGGGGGGGCTCAGAGCACACACAAGCTCCCAGTGCCTATTACGAGATCAAGCCCCACCTCAAGACACCCACAAACCCTCCAGTGCCACTGTGTCTGCCCAGTGCGTCCCAGTTGCAGCCTTCCCCACCCCCCCACCTGTCCCTATGGCTGACCCTGCCCCAGCCCGTTCCTGGGGGCTGCTGGCCTCCCCCCATGTCCCCCATGTCCCTGGGACACTCACTTGTCACGCAGGACGACCCCCTCGATGCACGCTCCAAAGAGGACAACGGAGCTGATGTCTGCCAGGTGGTCAAGGAGAGCCAGGAGGATGTGGAGTCCTGCCTGCCTGCCCGGTGTGGCACCAGGACCCTGTCCCAGCCCCACAGAGCCAGCCCACCCGCCCTCAGCCCCACAGCCCAGGCTCAGATAAGCCCTGAAGGATACAGACTGCAGAGGTGGTGGCGATGGCCAGGATGGTGCCCGTGGGGATGGACTTCTGGGCATCCCGCAGGTCTCCAGAGCGGTTGGAGCCAGCCATGATGCCTGGGGAAAGAGGAGACAGTGCCAGGGGGAGCACAGCTACAGCCCACACCCATCCCTGACAGCAGCATGGCTCATGCCAAGCACTGTGTGAGCCCTGGGTGATCCAGGCACGGCTCAGTGTGTGGAAGCCTGGGGATTGGGATGGCGGGGAGCAGAGAAGGAGCTGCTGTGGCTTGGGGCCATCAGCCTGCTCCTCTGATCCCCCCAGCACTTCCTCGCCCCACCCCAAACCGCAGTCTGAGGCCACTCAAGGATTAGGCTCAAAAGCTCTCAAGTGCCTTGTCTCATTAGCCCTTAATTAGCTCAAGCAGGGACGGTGACTGCAGCAGGGGCACGGACAGGGTCCAGCCCCGACGCTGCCCTGCGAGGGCAGCAGGTCACGCAGGGACAGGGCTGGACACGGGTCTGGCACGGCCGGAGGGATCACCCGAGTTGCGGCCACAGCAGGAGTCAGGGCAGGGCAGGACCCCACAGCCCGCGACACCGGGGGACACGTGCCCTGCTGCCGAGTGAGCAGCGGGAGGGAG
>VYXB01002179.1:396677-411040 GCA_013397135.1 Pachyramphus minor | reverse complement strand
GTCCTGACGGCGGCGGTGGTCCCCCCGCAGGTCGAGCGTAGCGGCCCCCGGCGCGGCGGGTATGGAGGAGAATGCGGTGGAGAGCAGCAGCGACGCGGCCCCGCAGGCGGCGCGGGAGGAGCCCACCGAGAGCGGGCTGGGCGTCGGGAGCTCGGAGGCCGTGTCGGCGGACAGCAGCGACGCCGCCGCGGGGCCCGGGCGCATCTCCCGCGCCGATGACTCCGTCGTGGGACAGAGCTCCGACAGCAGCGGGGTCTCCTTGGTAGGCGCCCGGGGAGCGGCCGTGGTTCTGGTTCCTGGGGGTTTCTCTGGGCGTTTCTGGCAGACTGGACTGACACCTCTGGTGCCGTGTGTGCTTGCCGGTCTGAGGGGCAGGATTCTCCTTGGTAGCAAGGACAGCCGTGCATGTCCAGGTCCTTGTCGGTACCAAAGGGTTTTCTCTGGTGCCTTTCCTGGCAGTTCTGCAGTGATGCACCGGGTCATTTGCATATGTTGGCTGCCCCAGGGGCTCGGTCTGGCAAAGGTGTCTCAGCTGAGCTGAGCTGGACTCCTTTTCTTCTTTTAGGAAGAAGTCTCGGAGAGTAGCTCCAGCACAGATGTTATTCCCCGGGTTTACCTGCCAGACTCATCCTCCATTGCCCAATCCACCTTGGTCTCCAGTGTCTCCACTGTGAGCCAGTCCATCATGGTGTCAGAGTCCCCACAAGTCCTGGTCCACTCCAGTGTGGTCACTGATGGAGCCACAGTCGTGTCAGACTCCACTGCATCCACTTCCTCGGACCTGGGCTCTGCCATTGACAAAATCATTGAGTCCACGATCGGGCCGGACATCATCCAGAGTGAGTGTGTGCTCCCTCCTGGAGGTGGCCTGGGGGGCTGGGAGGGAGCTGCTGTTGTGCCAGAACTCGGGAGGTGGGGGGAAATATGGACATGGAATCATTAGGGTTAGAAAAAACATCTTAAGATCATCAAGTCCGGCGGGTCAGCAGGGTTTTCTCTTCTTGCCTTGCTGCGGTAGCTGGAGGGTTTGACAAGGAGCTCACGCTGCTGGACAGCTGCTCCTTCAGCCCAGACAGACTCCATTCAGGGAGCCAGACCCTCCTCACACCCTTCTGCTTGTGTCTGAGCTGGGAGAGCCCCAGTGGCCCTGGGGTCTGGCAGTCACCTCTCTGCTCTCCCTGCCAGGCTGCATCGCTGTGACCAGCGCGGAGGATGGAGGGGCAGAGACCACCCAGTACCTCATTCTGCAAGGCCCTGATGATGGTGAGGGAGCAGCCTGAGCTGTCTGTGTGGGTGGCTCTGTCTGTGAGCCTATGTTGCTGGAGTTGGGGCCTGGAGGGGGCATCCCAGCTGGATCAGCCACAGCACCCATGCCACAGTCCTTTCAGGAGCCATTCCTGAGCGTGTGTTCAGCCCTGTGCCCCTGGTGCTTGTGCAGCCCTGGAGCAGGTGAGGGTCTGCCCCTGGGCTGAGCTGGTTTTGGTGTTTCAGGTGCTCCCATGGTGTCCCAGATGGCCACATCTGCTCTGGCCAATAGTTTGGTGATAGAAGCTGTTGCTGATGGACCTACATCCACATGCCTTGAGCAGCCCGGCCCTTCAGACCCTTCCAAACAGCTGGAAGTGCTGGACCTCCCTGCACAGCCAGAGCAGGCTCAAGAGGCGGATGGTGGGGAGGAGCTGGACCAGCCGGACATGGAGACCCTGGAGGAGATGATGGAGGTGGTGGTGGTGCAGCAGTTCAAGTGCAAGATGTGTCAGTACAAGAGTGTCTCCAAGAAAACTCTGATTAACCACATGAAAGAGCGTCACTTCCAGCCAGGTGAGTGCCAAGGGCTGAGGGAAATTTGCCTCACTGCAGGTGGGCTCTGCTCCCCGGGGAAGAAACAGGGGAGGAGTTGGAGCGTAAGGGTCTGTTCTGGCACATAGTCTGGTAAAGAGCTTTCANTGAGGGAAATTTGCCTCACTGCAGATGGGCTCTGCTCCCTGGGTCTGTTCTGGCACACAGTCTGGTAAAGAGCTTTCGCCCTGTTCTCTCTGGCAGTGGGTTCAGCTCTGGCTTTGAAGAAAGGGCGACCACGAAAGGGGGGACCTGTTCCAAAGACGGAGGAGGAGGAGGCCGCAGAAGAAGAAGATGATGATATCATGGATGCTGGTGCTATTGATGACCCTGAAGGTAGGACTTGCTCTCCCCACATCCTAAGTAGTTTAGTGTCTTCTCAGTCTGATGTTTTAGGGCACTTGTTCGCAGAGGACAGTGACTACAACCCAGCTGAGGATGAGCCCCGGGGGCGACAGCCCAAGTACGGCCGCATTGTCCCCACGTCCAGCGAGGAGAGGCCGCGCCGACGCCCGGGGAGACCCCGCAAGCTCCCTCGTCTGGAGAACATGCCTCAGGATGTGCCAGAAGGTGAGGGAGGCGGGAGGCAACAGCAGTGCTGGAGCAGGGAGGGGTGCACAAGCTGCCAGAGCCCACAGCAGGGGTGTGATGGAGCTGTGCTGTGCTCTGTGGAGCAGGAGGGGAGGTGGAGCCCCTGGTGACGTCCCAGAGCACACTGAGCCACGAGCTGCAGAACTCCGAGGCAGCCAGTTCCTCTGGCCTGGAGAATGGGACCAGCGAGAGCCTGGCGGAGCCAAGCATCAGCCAGTCTGACTCTGAGAACAAGGACCCTTCCTCCAACACGGGTGCTGAGGAGGCAGACGCCGTCCCCCGGCGGCGCGGGCGGCCCTCCCGCCGCTTCCTGGGCAAGAAATACCGCAAGTACATGGGGCGCAGGTGAGGGGGGTGTGCTGGGCCCTCTGGCCTCTGCCCAGGGCCAGTCCAGCCCGTTGGCCACTGCAGCTCTGAGTCCTGCTCCCGTTTCTGCAGGTACTACTACAAGTCCCCCAAGCCCTTGATGCGGCCGTACCTGTGCCGGATCTGCGGGTCGCGGTTCCTCACACACGATGATCTGCGCTTCCACGTCAACTCGCACGAGGCCAACGACCCACAGCTCTTCAAGTGTCTGCAGTGCAGCTACCGCTCCCGGCGCTGGTCCTCCCTCAAGGTGAGCTCTGTCTGCCCTGCCCTGAACCCACAAGGGTGCCTGGCAGCCCCAGGTCTCACGGCCCTGCTCTGCTTCTCACAGGAGCACATGTTCAACCACGTGGGCAGCAAGCCCTACAAGTGTGAGGAGTGCAGTTACACCAGCGTGTACAAGAAGGATGTCATCCGGCACTCCACGGTGCACAGCCGGGACAGGTGAGGGAAGCGCAGTCCTGGGGACTGAATGGCACTGACACTGTTCCTTCTGCCCTGGGAGGGCAGCCATGGCTACCCCTTCCCCTGATCTCTGGCCCTTTCCAAATAGGAGAGTTTTGGTGTCTGGATACAAGGCAGCTCAGACTTTGGGTGTGGCTCACACAAAGGGCTTTTCTTCTTTCTCTTTTTAGGAAGAAGAGAGCTGATCCGGTGAGTTTGAGTACTCTGTTGGCTTGTTTCTCAGCACTGTTATATGGGAAGAGGCACATCTGGGTGTTCCACAAATTCTCAGTGCCTTGTTGAGGGCATTGTTTCTGGATCTCTTGAGGAAAGGCAGCCCAGGTCCTGCAGTGAGGGAGAGGGTAAGGGAACTGGTGAGCCTGTCCAGGTGAGCTCATCTTCATGCTCTCCATCCAGCCACCAAAGCTGAACTCCTTCCCGTGCCCCGTCTGCAACCGTGTCTACCCCATGCAGAAGAGGCTTACGCAGCACATGAAGACACACAGCACAGAGAAGCCTCACATGTGTGACAAGGTAAGGGAGACAGCCTGGGGAGGGGCTGACAGCAGGTGGGGCTGGGCAGGAGGTGAACACTGCTCTGCTTTGTCCCACCACAGTGCGGGAAGTCCTTTAAGAAGCGCTACACCTTCAAGATGCACCTGCTGACACACATCCAGGCCATTGCCAACCGCAGGTAGGAGCCCGGCACAGCCCGGGCATACCTTGGCAGAGCCCATGTCCCAGTCCCCTTCAGCCCCTGTGACAGGCAGCTTTGTCCTGGCAGGTTCAAGTGTGAGTTCTGTGACTATGTCTGTGAGGACAAGAAGGTCCTGCTGAACCACCAGCTGTCACACATGAATGACAAGCCCTACAAGTGCAGCGTCTGCAAGTATTCCACCTTCCGGGAGGACTTCCTGGTCTCACACATGGCAGTCAAGCACACAGGTGAGAGGAGTCCAATCTCCTGCACCCCCCTTTCTCCCAGAGAAGGTCAGAACCTGCCTGCTCTCCCTTGCCATCCCTGGGGAACCCTGTGCCTGAGTCCCCCTGCTGGGCCCTGCAGGAGGGAAGCCGTTCGCTTGCGAGTTCTGTCACTTCACCACCAAGCACAAGAAGAACCTGCGCCTGCACGTGCAGTGCCGCCACGCTGACTGCTTCGAGGAGTGGGCACAGCGGCACCCCGAGGAGCCGCCCTGCCGCCGCCGCCCCTTCTTCACCCTGCAGCAGATCGAGGAGCTGAAGCAGCAGCACAGCCAGGTGCAGGTGCCAGCTGAGCCAGAGGCCAGCCCGCCGGTGAGTGCCGTGCCCGGCCCCGGCTCATCCCGGTGCTCACTGCGTGCCACGCTGTCAGCTCTCTCTCTCTCACACAGAAACCTCTTGGCCCCATCACCTGCCACGCGGTCCAGGCTGTCACAGGAGCAGAATCCCCTGTCCTCTCACAGAGTTCCCTGGAAGGGGCCACCATCATCTACGAACAAGGTCAGTGAGCTCCTGGGAAGGGGTTGAAATGGGGAGGAGTTGGGCGAGTGCCTACCTGACCCTCCCCATCCACCCCTCAGGTGTGGCTGGATCAGCAGAGCTGGCCACGCAGACAGCTCTGGATTTGCTGCTGAACATGAGCACCCAGCGAGACCTGGCCACGGGCTCACTGCAGGTGAGCAGGGCCAAGGGGGACCAGACCTGCTGGGGGGTGGCAAAGGGAGGCTTCAGAACCCTGTTCCTCTGCAGGGGTGTCTTGTAGAGCCTTGCTCCCCTCGGCTGAGCTGCTGTCTCACATAGGTGGCAGTGGTGAAGCCAGATGACCCAGAAGAAATGCCAGGCCCCTGTGAAACACAGGCACAGGAGGAGGAGACAAAGGAAGACTCTAAGGAGCAGCAGCAGAAATTGGTGATGCTGCACATGGCAGAGCCTGGGCAGACACTGGTGCAGGAGGCTTACGGGGAGGCAAGCCTGGGTGGCTCGGAGCTGCAGCAGATCACCATCCCCTTCAGCGGGACAGCAGAGTACAGCATCATTGCACCCATCAGCGAGGAGATCCAGGCTGCTGGCACACTGTACAGGTCAGCTGTAGGGGAGGAGCAGGGACATGGAGGCACTTCTGCTCTCCAGCAAGGAGGCTTTCAGTGGTGAGGAGGAGGAGGCAGGGCCTCTCTGACCTTGTCCTCTCCAGCAGTGAGGAGGAGAGCCCTGTGGAGACTTCCCATGCAGTTGTGGTTAGCGGGGCTGTGATGACAGAGGAGGCTCTGAAGGACCAAAACAATCATTACATCATGTCATCCAGTGTCCCAGGGAGCCACTTCCAGACCGTGGAGGTAAGGAGCTGAGCCTGCTCCCTGTCCTGGGCAGCAGTGTGAGCAGGTGTGACTGGTGTTTCTCCCTCAGCCCCTCAGCGGGGATGCTGCAGTTCCCTCACCTGTGGAGGGCCAGGAGGCTCAGCCCGCCGGCATCAAGTGGCCCCTGGTGCAGTGTGTCACCAGGCAGCTCCAGAAGGACTCGTCTTTATCCTCAGCCTCCAACGGGCAGGAAGTATCCACAAAGATCAAGTGGCCTGCTGCACTCCAAGGCATGTCCAAGAAGCTCTCTTGCAAGGTTTCCGCAGCCAAGAAGCTCACGTGCAAGATTTCCACAGCCAAAAGGTTTTCATGCAAGGTTTGCACAGCCATGTTCACAGGGAGAGCAGAGATGGAGAGTCACAAGAGAGCCCACATTGGGCCCAGCACCTTCAAGTGTCCCGACTGTACCTTCACTGCCACGCTCTGGCCGGAGGTCCGGGTAGGTTCCCTGGCACAGAGCAGCCCTGGGAACAAGGAGTTTGGAAAAACAGGGGGTTTCTGACCTGACTCTTGTCCTGCTGTCCCAGAACCACATGGTCCAGCATGCCAGTCTCCGGCCACACAAGTGCCCTGACTGCAGCTTTGCCTCCAAGAACAAGAAGGACCTGCGCAGGCACATGCTGACCCACACCAACGAGAAGCCCTTCGCCTGCCATGTCTGTGGGCAGAGGTGAGTGATGCAGCAGGGCTGTTCCTGCTATGGGAGATCCCACAGAGCTCTGCAAGGTTCAAGAGGAGAGACAGGATCTTGGCAGAACTCGCTGCACCAGCCCTTGCCCGGGAGCAGCTGCTGTTAGAGGGGACTCTGCCCTTGGGAACAATTCCTGCTGCAGATGGGCCCGGCTTCTTCCCCAAGGAAGCTCTGCATGGGGAAGTTCAGTACCTGGGCACTGATGGGAACATGCTGGGAACTGGGATGGGCTGTGTTGTAGGATGTGCCTGTGGCCTGTGTCTCTGAGAGAGCACAGGGTCCTGTGGCAAACTCCACTTTGCTCTGCTCCTCCCACAGGTTCAACCGTAATGGGCACCTCAAGTTCCACATGCAGCGTTTGCACAGCTCTGAGGGGAAGAGGCCAGGGCCTGCTGCTGCCCAGCAGACCATCATCCTGAACAGTGACGAGGACACCCTGGCCACCCTGCACAGTAAGACATTTCCCTGTGACCAGGGCTGGCCTGCAGGTGTCCTGTAGCCAGAACCCTGTGCAGGACCCAGCCCTTGGGCCAGGCAGGGCTGAGTGGGGTCAGGGCCAGGAGCAGCCTCTGGGGAGTGGGGCCGTGGGCAGCCCTGGCAGTGTCCCCACTGGTGTCCCCAGCAGCTCTCTCTGCATTGCAGCAGCTCTGCAGGCCGGCCAGGCTGTGCTGGCTCCTGAGAGGCTGCAGCAGGCTCTGGGGCAGGAGCACATCCTTGTCGCACAGGAGCAGAGCGTCACCGGCCAGGTGAGTCAGGCCCCTCGGCCTCAACCTCCTTCCCAGGGGACTGCAGCCAGGCCCAGCCCCCCTGACCACACAGGGCACTTACTGACCTTGCAGGAGGAGGCAGCCTACATCCAGGAGATCACAACTGCAGACGGACAGACAGTACAGCACTTAGTGACCGCTGACAACCAGGTGAGGGGACACAGCGCACGGATGGGGGACTTTGCTCAGTGGGAGCTGGGAGAGCTGGTGGCAGTGGGGACAGCAGGGGCCAGTAGGGAGAGCTAGAGACACTGGGGTGGTGAAAAAAGGCACAGGAGACAGACAGATCTAGCCCTGTGGTGGTGGGGGCGCTGAGCAGTGGTGATCTTTTCTGGGTCTGAATTCCTGTGTTTGCAGGTTCAATACATTATTGCCCAGGAAGGCGTCCCACACTTGCTTCCCCAGGAGTATGTTGTTGTCCCAGAGGGACATCACATCCAGGTGAGCTTCAGGCTGTCCACTCCCTTCACACGGTGGGTGGGGCTCATAGGGTGCCATGTGTGGGGCTGAGCCCCCTGCCCCCTCCAGCTCACTCAGTTCAGGTCACAGCTTTGCTGGGGGCCTGGACAGAGTCATAGCCCTAATGCAGCCTCATTGCTTGTCCCCAGGTACAGGATGGTCAGATCACCCACATCCAGTACGAGCAGGGCAGCCAGTTCCTCCCGGACTCACAGGTAAGGAAAGGGCCAGGCAGCAGCTGGAGGGGCTGCTGTGTGGTGATCCCTGAGCCTGCCTGGAGAGGGCAATGTGGAACGGTGCTCATGGGCTGCTACTTCAATGCAGCAGCTGTGGCCAGAGCAGCTCCAGAAGAGCCCCTTTGCTCAGGCCTCCCCTGTTCTCCCCCGTGCAGATCCAGTACATGCCCGTGTCACCTGAGCAGCAGCTCGTCACCCAGGCACAGCTGGAAGCAGCGGCACACTCGGCTGTCTCAGGTAGGAACAGGGCCCTGGGCTGAAGGGGCCAGTCCTCCCAGGGCTTGTGGTGCCAGTCCTGCCAGCAGTGGTGGTTGGGGCTGGCAGGGAGCTGTACAGCAGCTCTGGGCAGGAGGGCTGGGAAGGTGAGCCTGGATTGCTGTTTTGCTGCCAAACCATGGTGTCCAAGGGCGCATCTTTGCTCATCCCAGCCGGTCAGTTCTGGAACAGAGTTAACCAGAGCTGAGCTCCCTGCCCCACAGGAGCGAGGTGGCTCTGTGTCCCTTCCCTGGGAGCAGGAGGGGAGACCCTGCGAGGTGGCACTGACCCCCCTTTCCCTGCAGCAGTGGCAGATGCAGCGATGGCCCAGGGCGCCTTCAGCGCTGAGGCGGCGGCCGAGCAGATCCATCAGCTGCAGCCGGGCATCCACTACGACGTGATCACGCTGGCGGAGTAGCACCGGGCAGGGCTGGGCACCGCGCTGGGCAGGCGGCCACGCCGGCAGCAGCCCCAGCCAGCAGTTGCCTTATTGCCTCAGGGCTGCGAGGGACGCGCCCGAGCCGGAGCGACACGGACACGCTGCCGCTGGAACCCGTGCCAGTGGGGTCCTGTGCGTCCCCCCAGAGCCTGCTCAGCAGCCGCAGGGGCAGCCCGTGTGTGGACAGTCTCTTTGCCTGTTGCACTTGATGGTCTGAAACCCCTTCTCCTGAATTATCTGTGTGTGCAGCCACGGATTGGTGTCTGCCCAGCACATGAGGGTCCTGGGGGAGCCATGGGGCTGGGCACAGCTGTGTGGTGTGATGTGAGAGGCGAGGTGTGTGCAACCACAGCCACGTGCTCCCCATAGCCATGGGGCCTGTGGTCCCGCTGTGCCAACAGCCAGCCCTCCCATGGCATCTCCGGCCTGCGGGCAGGCAGCAGCAGGGCTCTGGACTGGAGAAACCCAAGGAGGAGGAGGCAGAGGTGGAAGATGCTCTATTTTTCTTCTGAAGAGGGGATGGACTCTGGCGTTGGTCCGTCGGTGGTTGTGGGAGGGGTTCTGCTGTGACTTTCTCAAGCTTTGACTATGCCTATGAATAAAAGGGATGGAGACCTGGGTGTGTGCCTGCCTGGGGGTCCAGGCTCCAGCCAGCAGAGACAGGACAGCCCAGCCTCCCCAGCACAGCCCCTGGGGCTGCAGCACAGGGGTCCCAGAGCCATCGCTGCTGGCAGACGCTCCGAGCTATCAGCTGCCTCGCGCCCGAGTGACCTTGACTCCTGGGAAGTGAGCCGGGCAGCTGGGACAGCGGTGAGCTTGGAGCTGGAGTCATGAAATTAATCGAGTGGTAAACAGCCTAAATCCCGTGTAACTCTGTCCCGAGCCCCACACCGCCCTCCTGAGCGGCTTGTCTGGGCGTATTTACATGCGATTATAACAGCTAATCGCGGAGTTATAGTTCTCTGCTCCTGCATTAAACTGATTATCCACAGAGGGGGAAAAGGCTGGGAACCACCCAGCCTCAGGGAGAGCCTCTGTGAGGCCCAAACCCCACGGCTCCAGGACCAGGGCAGTGTGATCCCTGGGCACTGTGATTGGCTCTCCCTGTGCTGCTCAGGCAGAGGTGGGTAGTGTGGGCTGGCCCCCGGAGCGCCAGGGCAGAGAGGTGTATGACCCCCATTGTGACCAGCCCTGGCTGTGGCTCTGATTATCCACAGACTCCATCCTGATTGTGGCTCCATCCTGCTGCCTTCACACCAGCCTTGTCCATTCCCAGTGGTGCTGGTGCATGGCTGTGCCTGCCCGGCAGTGGCTCAGTCAGTGTCCAGCTGTGTGTGTCGGCCCCTGGCTGTGGCCCTCCCTCTCCAGCTGTGCTGTGCAGGGTCAGGGTGTGCTGCAGCAATCCACAGGCGCTTTCCTAGATTACAGCCCCATTATCTAATCAAGTGGATCTGCAGCACTGATTAGGGCTGGAGAAGTCCCATGGGGACAAGGTTATGGGGCCACTGCGGGGCTGTGGCCAGGGCAGGTCCCAGCCAGCCCCAGTGTTCAGCTGCCCTGTGGCTTCCACACCTGGGGCTGCTCAAGGGCACAAGACCAGGCATGGTGGGATGGACGGGACCAGAGCTCCAGCTTATGTATGTTGGGAACGCCAGGTGCTGCTGGGGCTCTGGCCATGGGGGCACTGCAGGGGCTTGGGACCCCTTGGCAGTGGCACCTCAGCCTCGGGACCTTCTTCTGTTGCCAGGGCCTGCAGGGAGCCAAAGATGCATCCAGGCTCATTAGCACCGGTGACCTTCGTCTTCCCGTCCTGGCCAGTGCTAAGCGGGTTTGTTACATATTTAATATCCTGAGAGCGTTATTAGTCGGTATTTAATGACGGATACAACCTGTGGGATAATCCCAGTCTTAGCGGGGAGGCGCGGCGGCAGGAACGGGCAGCTCAGGGGGTCGTGGGCTCTCGGGGCCCCTCTCACAGCTGCCCACCACTGCTCTGCCCACCTGCTGCCCTGGCTGCACCAGCCACAGGAGCCCCCCCAGTGTCTGCAGGGATCCCCAGCTGTCCCTGGGGCTGCAAGACCCTTCCCCTTCACCCCTCTGCTGTCGGGAATCCAGCGGCAGGCGTGGCACTGCTGGGGCTTGGGTGAGGACCTGGCCGAGCCACAGCAAGAGCAGGAAGGGGCAACATGAGGGGTTGTTCTCCCATCAAGCGTGAGTCCACCAGCCCCTGGTCCTCCAACCCAGCCCTCCACAGCATGGGGGGCTCTGCTGCCCCAGGACCAGGTCAGGGCTGGGGACATGGGCAGGACTGATGCTCTTGGCACTGCAGTAAAGCCCCAGGTGTGTTGTGTCCCTGTGGCTGTGGAGCTCACGTGGTCCCAAGCACCAGCCCCTGGGTACCACTGCACCCCATCCGTGGCTGGGCAGAGTTGGGGGGCTGGGGACAGGGTCCTGGCCAGTGGCAGGCAGGCAAGGAGGGCAGTCCCTGCCAGTCCCTGCCCAGCAGTAGCCGGGGGGGGTACTGGGTGCCCCAGATCCTGCTGCTGCTCTCATGGGTGCTAATACCCCCTAATCAGCTGTCAGTCACTGCGGACCCCAGCAGCTATAAAATGCCCTGGAGCAGCTCCCCAGCTCCTCTTCTGCAGCATGGCAGCACCTCGGGGCAAGAGGAGCCCAGGACAAGAGCTGGGGAGCTGTGGTGGGCCTTGGGGGACCCTGCGGGGACCCCCTCAAGCCCTACTGCCCTGCCCCTACCCCTGCCCTTGCCCCATGCTGGCTGGGTACAGCCTCCTGCCACCCCCTGTGAGCTTCCTGACACCCCTGGTAAGTACAGGGCTGCAGATCCGGGGGGCTGGGACATGGGACCATCTCAGGACCGGGATGGGACTGTGTGGGGTGGTTGGGGGGTGGGGGCTGGGACCTGTTGTCCTGAGTCCCCTGCTCTGCTCCCTCCCACCCGAGAAGGGATGTAGGAGCCTCTACATCCCTCAGCCTCTCTCCTCTGGCTGTGTCACCCCCCCCACCCCATCCCACCCTGACACCCCTCTGCCCCTTCAGGTCTCCCCACCCTACGAGGTGCCACTGGGGCTGCCCACGGAGCCAGGTCGGGCGAAGGCGGCGGCGGCGCGGGAGAGCACTGGGGCACTGAAGGCCTGGCTGGCACGGCACCCCAGGAACCCCTACCCCAGCAAGGGGGAGAAGGTGATGCTGGCCGTGGTCAGCCGGATGAGCCTCACCCAGGTCTCCACCTGGTTTGCCAACGCCCGCCGGCGCCTCAAGAAGGAGAACAAGGCGGGCTGGGCTGCGCGCGGCGCCTCGGACGGCGAGGACAGCGAGGGCGAGGGGGTCCCACCAGCTGCTGAACCCATTCCCCGTTCCAGCCCTGTGCAGGATGGGTGTGGGGGCAACCCCGAAGTAGGGCCAAGCCCTGGGCAGGGCAAGCAGCCCCAGAAACCCAAGATCTGGAGTGTGGAGGCTATGCTGGCATCTCCCCCCGACAAGGACGGGTGCCTGCCGGGGGTGCCAGGGATGCTGGAGCAGGTGTAGGGCTGGGGTGGTCATGTCCTGTCGCCAAGGGCATGGCAGGACAGACAGACATGGGACCTGGCAGCTGCCCAGCCAAGAAGAGTGGGAGATTCGGGCAGGGAGGGACACAGAGTGATAATAAATGTGACTCTGTCTTGGGCCTCCTGGTGTGCCTGTCTGGTGTGGGAGCTGCTGGGGATGCTGGCCAGGATGTGAGGTGTTGGTGGGGATGCTGGTAGGGATGCAGATGTGCCAGCAGGGACATGGGGAACTTCCCTGCCAGTGGTGCTGCGAGCAGTCCCTGGGGAGCAGGGCAAGTCCAAGGCAGAGAGAAAAATAGATTTTTTTCCTTCTTGATAAGAGTAATAAAATGGTTAATGGTGTTAAATTAATCCTTACAAAACAAAACCCAAGGAGGTTAAATAAAGCCCGGAGGCTCCGCATAAAAACCACAACGACTACAAAACAGCTGCAAAGACGTCTTTACACACCAAAGAAACTCCTCTCCTCTGCTCCTTCCCTCTCCAGGACACAGTGTCGGCAAACACGGGACTCACACATGGGAAAAGAACACGGATGCGATGGGAGCAGCCCCGCCAGGAGCGTGGGCGCCACGGACAGAACTATTTACACTATGGACACGGAGCTGTGCTGGGGCCGGTCCGGCCGCAGGAGCCCCCGGGCTCTGCCCGTCCCTCTCCTGCCGGGGCCCCTCCTGCCGCGGCGCTCAGCGCCCAGCACTCACCCTCCCTCAGTTGGGATCAATCTCCCAGCTGTGCTCTGCTCTCAGCCCAGCTCCTGCTCTTCTTCTGCTGTGGAGGAGGAGGATGAGGAGCTGAGGGTCCAGCCCAGCTGCTTGTAGGCTGCAGTGAGCTCCTGCAGCCACTCTGGTGTGGGCTCCTACATGGAAATTCCAATGCTGTTCTGCACAGGAAGGCACCAGGTGCTGAGCTTCTCCCTGTGGTCCAGGCAGAGCATGCTGTGGATCAGGGAACACCTGTACCCCAAGGGACAACACTCCAAGGAACCCAAACCCTCCTTGGCACAGGCACAGGGGTTGGCCTGGCAGGGTCAGGAGTGGGGGAACCCAAAGACCTCCAGGCACAGGCACTGGCAGAGGCTGTAGACAATGCAGAGGAGGAGGGTGGAGGGCACAAGGCTGACCAGGATGATGCCCAGGCTGTGGTGCTCAATGAGCAGGAGGTAGATGCCGAAGGGCAGGGAGCTGAAGTAAAGGAGGCAGAGGACTCCCAGGATGAAGCGGGGGACAGCTCGCCACCCCCAGGAGCGGCACTTCTGCCCAGGGCCGTGGCAGGGCAGCGCACCCAGGCTGGTGGGGCGGTACAGCCGCACCACCTCCAGCCTGCCCAGGCTCTCCGGTGGGGCCACGTCCTCCGGCACCTCCAGGATGGTGACAACCAGGCAGTCGGGGCTGGGTGCAGGCTCCAGCACACCAGGGCAAAGGAGGACCTCGGGGGATCGGGAGGGACCCCGCTTCTTGGCCCGTTCATGGCCTGTCAGAAGTGCCAGTGCCTCGCCATCGTCTTGCAGCTGCTGCACGTCCCCGCCGGGCACCGGGCTGTGCTGGCGGCAGAAGGGGCAGCGGAGCTGAGGGGTGGATGCATCCCCCGGACAGACCATCCTGCGCAGGCAGCGGGTGCAGAGGCGGTGGCCACAGTGCAGCAGTTTGGGCCTGCGGGCACGGGCGTCGAAGCGGCTGTAGCAGATCTGGCACTCCAGCTCAGGGGACGCAGGTGCCACCGGTGGGGCCCCCGGCTCGCTGCCCGGCTGGGCCATGGCTCCCAGAGGGGTGCTGGGGGCTGCCCGGGCTGCAGGAAGATGCTGTCAGCCAGGGCTGGGGACAGGTCCTGGGTCTGATGGCTCCCACGGGTGGGTCCCAGCCCTGCAGCACTCCACGGTCAGTGTCCCAGTGAGCCCCAGGGGCTCGGTGGGGGAGTAGGGCCCTCCCCAGGCTGGGCTCCAACCCCCGGTCAGTGCCACCGGCGCTGGCACTCGCCCTCATCCCGGCCCCCGTTTCAGGGGGGCATATCAGCTCCTAGGGGAAGGCACCGGTGTGGAGGGGTAGCTCCTGAGCGCATCCTTGGCCCTCACGGTGCGTGCCGGTTCCCTGGGTCCCCGGGACGGGGACAGCTTCGACCACCGGCTCTGCCGGCGGCGAGGACACCCCCATCCCGCACCCCCTTCCCTCTCCCGGGGCGAGCAGCTCCCAGTCCGCACTCCCCGCCCCCGCTCCCGGCCCGCACCGCATCCCCTCCCGTACCTGCGCTCCGCGCCGCGGCTGCCGGTGGGGCCAGAGCGACGGGTCGGTCCCCGGTCCCGGTGGGCTCGGTGGTGCCGCTGGGCTCCCCGGCGGCGGGCTCGGGCCCGGCAGCCCCATGGGGGGAGGTGCGGGGCGCT
>VYXB01002179.1:383905-396562 GCA_013397135.1 Pachyramphus minor | reverse complement strand
CGCGCTGCGGGGGCGAGCGCGGCGCAGGGGCCGCCGGCAGCGCCGCGACGTTGGCCCGGTAACGGGGAGAGGCGAACGCGGGGGGATCGGATGGGCCGGGCCGGGGCCCCGCGGAACCCCCTCGGGCAGAACCGAGTTCCTCTGGGCTGCAGGAGAACCACGCAGGGGTCTATGCATTGGTCGGTGCGGCGTTTGGTGCGGGATAGGTGCGGCTCCCTGCACGCCGCGGTCCCCCCTTTCTGGTCAGCCCTGAGGATGCTCCTTCCCGGCCTGAGGACTGCGGCAGCGGCCCCTGGGCTCCAGCACTCCCTGAGAGTCCAGTCGGGGGCACTCGGGGCACGCAGCACTTGGCAGGTTCGGGCTGGCCACGGCTGAGCCCCGGGCACATCCCACTCTGCAGGTTGTGTCTCTCCAGCCCGGTCAGATCTGCCCCAGGCTGCTGCCCTTACAGGTTTCCAGCAGCCCCAGGGGACAGCAGCACTCAGGGACCCCCCCCGGCACCTTCATCCCTCCCACCAGGCAGAACAGCAGCAGCAGCACCGGGCACCACGGGGGCAGCATTAACGAGGGCCTTCTAGTTCAACCATCCACGTTCGGCACAGTCTGAGAGCTTTTATGCCAGGGGTCCAGCTCCTGGTGGGCCTTGTTCCCCCAGCCCAGCCTGTACTACCCACTACTCCTAACTGCCCACCTCAGCTGCTCCTTGGACAGCTTAACACGATTACCTGCCCTTGAAACTCCCAGTGTCAACCTGACACACCCCTTTGACCATGTCCTGCTCTGTTTGATAAAGGATACACTCTAGAAGCAGCCATGCCCCTGGGCTTCTGGCCACTGATGTCACCTACACCTCCCCTCTGAGACCACGGCCACTGGATCCTTAACCAGGTAACAGTCCCTATGTGAGGGAGCAGCAAAGGGCTCCGTGTGGACTGACTGACCCAGGGTGGGTTAGGGACACTCCCAGAATCAGCATGTCTCTGCTCACCTGCGCCTTGGGAACATCCAGTCTTGCTTCAAAACAATGAATAAAAGGGAAAAAAAGGCTTTACAAACTGCCACTTCTGCAGCCAGCGTTCCCAAGTGTCTTGAGTGTCCTCAAAGGACATTAAAGCTCTCCTTGCCTTTGTCAAAAGCATCTTTGGAGAGCTGCAGAGCCCCTTGGAGCAGGCAGCGTGTGGGGATGGGCATTTCCTGCCCACACCAGTGGCACTGGTACTACTCCAGCACCAGCATCAGCGCTGCTGTGACACCCCACAAGAGAGGTTGGCTGTGCTGCCCTGAGGGGTCCAAGGGCAGTCCAGCTGCCTGTGCTTCTCTGAGGGGACAGCACCAAAACCACACCAGAGCAGCCAAGAGCCAGGAGCGGGATGGTGTCACTGCTTCAGGGGTTCACACTGGTCTTTAAGAAACAAAACTCACCAGGTCACAGCTGTACAGAACAGGGCAGATGCCAGATTGTCCTGAAAAAAACAAAACCCAATGTTTTTCTACCTTCCACCCAGGCAGAGGCTGAACAGGAGGTGAACACAGATGCCAGAGAAGAAAAGGCATAGACAGAGGCAGAGCTGTATGCTGGTTTTAATGTTCCTAAGAACTAGGAAACAGAAATCAAAAATAGACTTTGCTCTTCTTGATAAAAGTAATAAAATGGTTAGCGGTGTTAAATTAATCCTTACAAAACAAAACCCAAGGAGGTTAAATAAAGCCCGGAGGCTCCGCATAAAAACCACAACGACTACAAAACAGCTGCAAAGACGTCTTTACACACCAAAGAAACTCCTCTCCTCTGCTCCTTCCCTCTCCAGGACACAGTGTCGGCAAACACGGGACTCACATATGGGAAAAGAACACGGATGCGATGGGAGCAGCCCCGCCAGGAGCGTGGGCGCCACGGACAGAACTATTTACACTATGGACACGGAGCTGTGCTGGGGCCGGTCCGGCCGCAGGAGCCCCCGGGCTCTGCCCGTCCCTCTCCTGCCGGGGCCCCTCCGGCCGCGGCGCTCAGCGCCCAGCACTCGCGCTTGCCATCCGTCCCTCCATCTGTCCCACCGTCCTTCCGCCCAGCTCTGGCTGCCCCTTCCCTCGGCGCTCCGGGGCCGCCGGCTCCTCCTGCCGCGCCGCGCTGGGCTCCATTGCCCCCGGCGAGGGCCGCGGCTCAGCCTCCTCTCCCACTGGCGGCCGGACGCTCCCGGCTCCTGGGGCCGGCGTGCAGTTCGCAGAGGAGAGCAGGCGCCGTGGAGCTGCTGCGCAGGAGTCCCGGGCCGGTGCTGCACACTCAGCAGTCTCTGCTGCCCCGGCCAGCCCCGGGGCCGCCGGCACCTCCCCTGCTGCCTCGCACCTCTGCCTTAGTTGGGATTAGTCTCTCGGCTGCTGCTCTGCTCTCGGCCCAGCTCCCGCTCTTTGTCCGCTGTGGAGGAGGACGAGGAGGAGGAGGACGAGGAGGAGGAAGACGAGGAGCTGAGGGTCCGGCCTGAATGCTTGTAGGCAGCAACAAGCTCCTGCAGCCGCTCTGGCGTGGGCTCCCACTTGGCAAAGCCGGCGCTGTTCTGCAGGAAGAGGACGGCTGTATTGTGCACAGCCTTGTAGTACATCTCCTCTCTGCAAGGGAAGAGCACAGGCATCAGAACCTCCCCCGGCCCCCAGAACCTGAGACACCTGCTCCTCCTCTTCCTGCCCACCATTCTGAGGATACGTATTTGCCCCGGTCGGTCCTTTCTCTCGTTATTCTGAGGAAAAGTGGAGGCACAGTGCAGCCTCAGGCAGTTCTCAGTACAGCAGAGGCTCCTGAGCTTTCAGAGGGGAGCACTGACGCTGCAGAGCCCCACTGCCCTCTACCAGTGTGTGCTGGGACCTTGCTGTCCCTGCCAAAGGGACCCAGCACAGTGAGTCAGCAGTCCTAACCAGGTAAGGAGAACTTTAGTTTTCATGCACTTGTTGCTTAAACAAGTTGTTGCTCAAACTTGTTGCCTCAGCAGCAGAGCAGGGGCCAGCCTGCCCCACTGGGGACTGAGCCCCCATTGCTCCTTGCCTCTGCTCCCCCCAGTGACACCCAGCTGCTGTGGCTCAGCCAGCTCACGGGTCCAAGGGCTGGCAGAGGAGCACAGATCAGCACCACAGGTGTGACCTGTTCCGGCTGTACTCGTGCCCAAGGCACACATCCCTCACAAGCTCTGTTAGCAGCCATCAAACAGCCGTGGAATTCACAATGCTGTCTGCTCATCCCGAACACCCAGGGCGATGATGCGCTGCGTTTGTCCTTGCCTGCTCCCTGCTTCCCACTGATCTCAGCTTGGGAGAGGATATTTCTGTCACACGGCTTCAGAGCCGTGTTCCCAGAAGGATCTGAGAACAAAGCCTACTTTTTGCAGACGTGCTGGGACCCGCTGCGATACTCGTGATCGAAGGCCGGCAGGATGAGCTGGTGCCGCTTGAACTTGCTCTGCTCCATGCGGGTCAGGGCCGGGGTGGGGGGGTCCCGCCACTCAGGGATGAAGACAATGAAGGAGAGCGGCTCGCTGGAGCTCTCCAGCAGTTTCTAGTGCAACAAGGAAAGGAACACTCTCAGCACTGCCTGAGCAATGACGTCTCTAATGAGCCCTATGGAAAGGAAACACTTCTGCTTCCAGAGTGGGGCTGCAGCCGTCACCGTCCTCTGCCCCTGCCCTCAGCCCCGCCACAGTGAGCACAGGATGGATGGCACAGCTCCATCCCAAACCATCCCACCAGTGAGCAGACATACCTCAAAGTGAGAGACCATGGCATCCATCAGCTCCTCACAGAATGGCGGATTTGCCTCAAAAGAGCCACTTATAGGGAAGAAATCCAGGCATGGACTGGAGAAGGAGGCAAAGATCCCTATCAGTCGGACCTGAGTCATCCATGGGCACGCACTCACACAGACACATAGCAAGGGAATGTGAGACTCACCCCCTGGATCCAAAATACCCGTCTGTGTCCAAGAAGGCTGAACAGTACTGTTTAAAATAGCAATTCAGGGGCGAGGCAAAGCATTCAAAACTCACTCCAAAGAGCTTGTGGAGGGCTTCGAAGATGTGCACGGGAAGTGCCCCCTGCAGACCAGTCCCTTCGTACAGCCCCACACCGAACATCATCTGAGGAGAGCAAACCCCGGTGAGCTGTGCCTGCAGTTGCTGTTCCTGCTGCTCCCCTCACTGACCACGGACCCAGAGCCACACGTCCATGCACCCCCTCCTCTAGGTACGCAGGGCCCTCTCGTCCTTCCTCAAATTCGTGGAGGTCCCTGAATGTACCCAAGAATGCTCTTCAGAGATTTCCTCCAACTCTGGCCCCACAAAACCGTAATTTTTCTTTTGTACCCCCATGAGCCTTCAGCTGCCCCTCAGAGTCAAGAGCTATTGAAGGTTTCCTTCACAAAAATCTTTACCCTTGGGTCAAGACTACAAGCACTCCCCACACCGTATACTCAGCATATACTCAGCATACTGGAAGCAGACAACACACCCAGTATAAACCCTGTGTTGCTCCAGGCTCCCAGAGCCATGTCCCTTCCCCAGAGCAACGACAAGTTCAGTTCCCAGTGCTGACAAGGCTTTCTGATGTACAGCTGTGCTGAGACTTTACCTGATATCGACGGAGAAGGCACCAAACCCTGGGCAGGAACTTTTCAAAGCCCGAGTCGTCGATGCAGCTGTACCGATAGAGAAGCCACTGGAAGAGAAAGCCCAGCCACTGAACACACCAGGAATAGCCAAGGAACAGGATACACACACATTGTGACAGGGAGGGGTGTGCTGAGGAGCAGGAGGGCTCTTCAGGGAGGTGTGTCAGCACATCTGCTGTCACTGTGTGAGCCACCAGCTTGTCACCAGCATGAATGAACCACCACACCAGCTCATGTCTCTCAGCAAGGGCTGCCTTGCTGTGAGCATACAACATGCTGGCTGCACAGCAAGTACCCAGATCACACACCCAGCACCTGGGAAATACTTCCAGCAGGAGCCTGACCCTGACTAAGGTGAGAGCAGCTGCCCCCTTCCCTGCAGCAGCGTCTGACAGCTCTGTGGGGTCAGCTGGCTGTAATGGGGTTTGCCATCATCTCTGAGAGAGGGAGGCATCCTCTGCCCTGCCCTTGGAGATGCCCCTGCCCCGAGGCAGTGGGCACGGTGCCCAGCCCTCACCAGCTTGCTGAAGTAGTTGCGGCTCACTTTGACCATCTCCCCCTTGTACCGCACACACGCCACGTTGTTCTCCATGTGCATCTCCACGCTGGGCAGTGGCGGGGAGGGGATGGCCAGTCTCACGGGGTAACAGTACACCAGCCTGTCCTGGACCTCAGGAGCTTCTACCTCAGCTATGGAGAACAGAGAGAAAGGCAGCCAGTGAGAAGCCAAAGGCATTCGGGACCAATCTTCCTTCCACCTCAAAACACACAGTGACCTGAATAAGGCTAAAGAGAAGGGTAGTCCTCCCAAAAAAACACTGTCATGGTCCCTCACAGGTCTCGTAGGCAGCTACTTAGGTTCAGTGCTGATTCCCCAAATTAATTCCATCTCCCACTGCCAGAGCACAGAGAAGACCCACTTCATAGCATTTCTCTATCTAATCCAGCAAAGTTGCAGACAGCACACAGCCACCTCAGCGTCCTGAGGCATGTTCCAGGCACAGAAACACTCTCTCTGTTGCTACTGTTTCTATTTCAGTTTGCCCCAAAGACATCCAAGGCACAGCAAAAATTCCAAGGCTGCCAAATGCAAAAGGTAAAGGAATCACCCTGCACGTTGTGGTTACCCACTGCCTTGGCTTCAGGGAGAGCTCACAGGAGAGGTCAGCTGGAAGGAATCCCTGACTCAGTGGGGTTAGAAGATAAGCAGCAAAAACAATGGCAAAAGGCAGACACTGGGATCTGAAGGGAGTTTGAGGAGAGCCAAGTCCCAATAGGGAAAAGGACTACAAACAGTGGTGATGAAAGAAGTGGGGCCCATGGAGGAAGGAAAAGGTGACCAGAGGCAGAAATACAGACATGAACTAGGAAGGAACAGCAGAGAAAAGATCAAGGAACACAAAGTCTCTGCCAGGAAAGGGTGCACAGTGACATGCTGTGAGGCACAGGGGAGCACAGTGCTCAGAACACAAGAAATGTGACAAATGAGAATACAGGGAGAACACTTGGTGTTAGGAAGGGGATGTCAGCTGTCCCCAGGAATTCATGAAGCAGAAGAGCAAAAAGTAATGGTCCATGGAAACAAACAAATGCCCTGCTCAGTGTCACCACCTCCTAACGAGCTACTTCATCCTGGCAAATCACACACTGATGGTATTTGATGTTATAGGCAGTCACAGCAACTGAGGGAAGACAGTCTGTCACTGCACAGGCACTGTGTGACTGACAGGTGAAGCATATGCTGGACAGGCTGTTTCTGACTTCGAAATCCCACCCTGTAGATGCAGAGCTGCCCTCCCAAGAGGTGACACTCCCGAACGAGGACAGACCACTGCACGAGGCCTTTAGCTGCAGTGCTGTACCCCTACAGATCTTCAGAGCTGGTCACGTACCAGAGATATTGTTCTCTTTGAGTATGGCAAGATGCTTCTCCCGGATCCGCTTGACATATTCCAGGGATATGTAGTAAATCTTACTGCAGATGCCCTCGACGGAGTCCTTGGCTGCAGCAGACACATGGGGCCCGCACTGTTTGCGTAAGTGCTCCAGGCGGTCCTGTGGAACCAGAGAAACAGAGTCCCTCAGCATCTCCAGGCTGCTCTCCCATGGCACACGGCGAGGGGAAGCAATGGCAGCTGTCTCCAGAAGGACCTGTACCTGTCCCCATGTGCCCCCCTCCCCAGCTCCCTGCTCCCAGCAGGACACTGACCATGTAGTCCTCCTTGGAGGCGGAATGGTCCCGTCGCAGCCAGCTGAAGGTGTCCTCCACGTTCCACTTCACCACCTTCCTGCTGTCTGGGGAAGCACTCCTGCAAAAACAGAGGCAAAACGTAACCCATGGCTGCAAGGCAAGGTATTCCCACCCCCTACAACGTTCTCTGTCAGTGGGGAATGTGGCCACTGACACTTGATCAAGGCCCTGCCCTGTCACCCCCCTCCAGTTCTCCTTTAGAAAGTGCTTCCAGATGTTTACATGACTAGAGACTGCCATGCTCTCTCCAAAACTCAGTGTAGCTGGCTGCTGTCCTCTCTGCAACAGGAGAGGGCCACAATACTTTCATCTGTCATGGCAATGGTCCATTTTGATATTGCCTTTAATTTTCAAATATTGCTAGGAGTTTGTGACTGTAAGAAAACTACCTTGTTAACAAGGCTTTTCTTTTGCCCTATAAAGTTCTCTCCACAATCTTCTTCAGTTCTGTCCTGTGGCAGAACTGGCCACAAAAACCCTACCTGGTACAAAATGCCACTCTGAGCTTGTTGCTCTGTAATAGCAGTGAGTGCTGTTTTTATCTCAGGGATGACAGATGACTTCACTGCCCCTCACTTGTCTCCACACACAATCCAGCTTCCCAGCATTACATTTTACAGTAATGTCACCATCAAAATGTGCCTCAAACACTACTGCTTTTCTTCTCTATGTTCCTAACATTGCTTTTCCTCAACGAAATTATGACTACCACTGCACAAGACAGGATGAGCAGCCCCTATAATCCTTTTCTCTTTTCTGAACGTGACAGCACTGCAAGAGGAGCTCCCACCTGGATTCAATCAGGCGTTTCGCAGCCTCAGCATACTTGAAGAGCAGTCTCTTGGCTTCCTCACGGAACTTGATTCTGGATAACCTGAGGTAAATTAAATTCATATGCATCAGTCTCACAAAGGCATGGAGGCCAGGTCCAGCATTCCACCCCTTCATCAGCCAAAGTGAAGCACCACAACACAGAACCATGGCAGGTAAATCACCAGACCAACACAGAATGATCCCAGTAAGGTGTCCTGTCTGTGAATGGTACCTGATGGGAATGTCATTCATGATCTCTCTGAACATGGAAGGAGACACTACTGGCTCGCAGTCACTCGGTAAAAGAGGATCTGTCCCTTTATCAACCACCTTCCTCTCCAACATCCAGCGATTAAAGGACTCCCTTGGGGGATCAATCCCTGGAGACAGAAAAAGAGTTTAATCAACACAATACAGAGATACCCAGAAGCTCTGACAAAGACCATCACACAGAGTTCAGCCTAATCAGTTCACAACCAACAATGTCACAGAGTACAACCATCACAAAAAGAGACCACAGGGACAAGACAGGCATAAGCCAAAAAGAAGAATCACCACAGCACAGCAGGTCTGAGAAGGAAACAAGGGAACCCAACAGAAACTCACCTTCTCTCTGTTGGCAGAGCTCACGGTAATGCTGCCGCAGCTTGAGAATAAGCTGGGACCGAAGCAGCTCCACCTCAGGGTGTGGAGAAAGCACTTCTGATGGTGCCCTCTGCTTAATCACTGCGTTTGTCTGAATATCCAGGTCCCAATATACTCTGTGGCAGAAGCAAATGTCATCAGGATGGCCAGATCATTGGCTAATTATCAAATACTACTTCTAAAGATGTTTCCTTGGGTTGTTTCACCAGCCAGGAAAACCAACTACCAAGGCTCCTGGCAAAGATACAGAGGGATGTTATATATCCCAGGTTCTTCTCCAAAGATGTCTGAAAACCTGTGTGTCTCCAATCCTCCACTGAGAAAGGAATAGAAGACAAATGGAGACAACTCACTCAGTTGGTCGTAGAAGAGCTGCCTGCTGTTTATCTTCAGGTGAAACACACCATGCCTTCAAAACAGAGGTTCCTGGCATACTGGGAGAGCTGGGGACTGGCTGAGCAGCTTGGTTCCCAGGGACATCAGTCTGTGTGTGTGAAAGATGAATTATTGCACCACAGACACAGGTAAAGGGGAAGCAGCCTGGTAAACTGAGCAGTCCTGTACCAGAACACCACACAGGAGACTCCTGTGAGCTCTCCAGCCCCCCTCGGTTTTGGGTTGCACACATTTGTTTCACAGCACCAGACCCACCTTAGGCTTCTTCACACTGTTGCCACTCGGTGGAACCTCTTCTGAGAACCTCCTCTTCCTCTGCTTGCTCTCCACAGAGGTATCTGCCACCCCACCTTCCAGTGGCATTGGAGCCGCGTTCAATCCCAGAGGATCTGACTGTGGGAGTCCAAACAACAGCAGCACACGTCAGCTCACCCGCTGCCACTGCAGCGTCCCAAACAGAGGCAGTAAGCCCTGAACTTCCCATTGCACTGCTCCTGGTTCCCACATGGATGGAAATAAGGACACCACCCTTCACACCACCACAAAGCTAAAAGATTCTCCTTTAGACCTGTGTCTGCACACTTTTTTTTAAAGACTTGGATGAGACAAACTCATCGCAACTCCCCCACCCCAGTGTTCTTTCAGCAGTGCATACCTGGAACAGCACCACCTGAGGGTGCACCTGAAGGGGGAACATTTTGCCAAAACCATGCTTCAGAGCAAGGAGCTGTGAAGGTACAGAAGACCCTCCCATACCTGTTATCTGAAGCCCACAGACCACGGCCCCTGCTCCTGCAGAACATGCCAGCCCTCCGAGGTGAGTGTGCACTTACGATGACATCGTGCTGTCCCAGCACAGGCATTTCCCACAGAGACTGGTTCGTGAAGCGATTGAAGTAGTAGGGGCGGTTCTCCCGCTTGCTCCAGCACTTCTCCCAGCCAGCCTGCACCAGCTCATCTAAGAGAACAGGGGGAGTCAGGAGAGGAGCATGCTGCATGACAGCCCTGCCCTGCACGTCCCAGCTCTGTCACAGCACACACACAACACGCATCTTTCCCAGCCTCCCTTGGCGGCCCCGCTCCACCCCTTCCCTGCTCCCAGGGCCCTGCAGAATTCCCGAAGGCAGTCGGTACCTGGCAGGTCCTGTACCAGGCGCATGGGTTTGGGGGAGCTGGGCTGGTTCTGGTTGGAGGTGCCAGGTGAGTGACTCATGAGAGACGCTTCCTCCGCAGGGCTTCTGTGATTCTCATTGGCCATTTCTCAGCAACCACACTAGAAAAAACAGACATAACACCCAGAATTATAGCAGGAATGATCCCAGATCCACTCGGCCCACTCAGCTGTAGCACTACAAGTTCATTCTGATAATAAAACATGGATTGAACCAGTACAAACAGCACCTCAGCCCTGAAAAGCACCTGCTGTCCTGGACACAGCCAGCTATGAGGAATACTGAGTGTTAAATGGGGCCAGCCAGGGTGTTCTTCAGGCCAGCATTCAAAATATTCACTTTTCAGCTAGGTCCCTCCTAAGAGCGGAGCATCAGGACTGAGAGTGTAAAAAATAACAGACTCCTTTATGATTATGTGCCACCTTCTGCCATGCCAATACCACTGGCCATATCTGATCTGTTATTCTCAGAGACAGTTTAAATCACCACTTACCCACACATAACTGCACATCATTTAAACAAAAGGCTTTAATTAAAAAAAAATTCTGCTACATAAAATAGCCCTGGAGCTTCACTAACAACTTCTGTGGTTCAGAGAACCGCAGGCTGGGCGTTGGGACCTCCCAAATTATTTTCCTCCATATGTCCCAGACCCACAGTAACTGCTCGGCCTCAGCCAGACTGTTTTGGCCCTTGGTGCTTTTTCATCTGCATAACAACAGTTATGCAAAAGAAGGTCTGTTGGAACAATAAAGCTCCTCTTAATCATAATCTAATGTTGCCAGCTGGAGAGAAACAGCCAGGCTTTTCCTCTCTTAGTCACTACTCTTCCCCCGGGGAAGTTTCTGAAACAGCTCCGCAGATTGCTCCTCTCTGGCAGCCTGAACACACTGGCAATGAACTGGGGGGAAACAAGGCATTTTACGTAATTCCCAGCTACCTCGGATACCAAACTCTATTCAGGCCTTGGAGATACCCAACAGGACACACCAGCACAGTCAGGGCGGCAGCAAAACAGTGCTGTGCACAGCATGCTCGTCATCTGAGCATGGCAGTAGCCGGCAGCAGGAGCCACGTACAGCAGCTCTTCAGTAAAAGTTCTGGATTTTTTTTGGCTAAATCACCCTGATTTAATCACCTTTGCTGCCTTTCCTGTGCATAAAGCCCACAGGCTATTTCAGCAGAACAGAATGGCAGGAGGCAGCAGCTATCAGTAGCTTCGCTGCCCACAGCACTGGCTGTGGAATCAGCGTTGAGGAACTTGACCCTTTCAGCCCCCCCAGAAGATGTTTCCATCCTTCCAGGCAAGGTACACAAGGAAAGGTGTGGGACACTGCATAGTTTGGGGCTCTGCTGAGGAGCAGGCAGGTGACAGTCCCTGTCAATCACGAGCCTTTAACGGCCTCAGCAGGCCAATGTTGCGCAACTTCACACGGAACTCCAACCCTGCCGTGCCCTCAGAGCCACTTCACAAAGGTGCCAAGGTGAGCCAGGCCAGTGGCAGAGCAGTCAAGGTGGCAGCCTGACTCCTGTTAAGCTGTGGGTACAGGGACTCCAGGGACCCCAAGGCAGGAGGCTCACCCGGCCAGTGTAGGAACCTCTGAAGAATGTTCAGCCCCTCCTCAAACTAAAACCACACGTGCACACGCACCTGCTGCTGTGCCCTACACGTTGCACAGAGCACTCGCTGTAGTGAACTGGTATGTACTGGGGGGACCAGGGCTCCCGAGGTGACAGAGGTCAATACACAAAGAGCGCTGGGCATCGAGCCCTGCCCAGCCCGGATGGCACACGCCAGCTCCAGTGACCTGCCACTGTTTTTCACCACCCATCGCTCAAAAGAGCTGTCAAATAGGGTCACTGGCTCTGCCTTCTCCCATTTATGGATAAACTGGAATGGTGGAAGTAGCCAAGAAGCTTTATCACTTGATCAGTGTTGACGAGTATTAAATCCAAGTACCCTTAAGGTCTGGGAAAAGGAAACAGCCAAACTAACAGGAATCCTGGCAGAAACAACTCTACTTTTATGTAACTACACTGGGACTTAGACAGTGACAGGGATCCAGAGGAAGCATTTTGTGGTGATTACGGAATGTTTTTATACACCATGGCAATGCATACAGTGCTTCACAGACACGGTACGACGCTGTCCCTGCCCAGAGAGCTTACAACCTAGAGCAGCAGCACAACCAGAGACCACAGCGAGGGGGAAGGAAACACAGAGTAAAGAAGTACAGCAAACAGGACCGGTATTTGTTTCCATTTCACCGAGGTAGGGTTTTGTACAAGACAACAGCAAATGCAGACAAAGGAGAGCAGCGACAGCCCCCTGGGACACCTCCGCGCTTCTCCCCTATCCCAGAACCGCGGCTGCTCCAGGAGGCTGGGAGCCAGGCCACCGCCTCCCCCGTCGGTACCATCCCCTTCCCGAGAGCGGGACCGGGGTGCTGGGGACCGGGGCACCGTGTCTGCGCGGGGGAAGCTGCGGGGCAGCTCCCGGGGGCTGCCCTGCCGGCGGCGGAGACGGCACGGAGCTCCTCGGCGCGGCGGGCCGGGACCGGCGGGCGGCCACGGGCGCCCAGCGAGTGCGGAGCGGAGGCGGCGGCGGCGACAACTCTGCAGGCTGGCTGGGAGCGGTCCGGGGGCGCGGCCTAAGCGGGGCGGCGGCCGGCCGGGCGGGTACTTACGGTGGCGGGCTGCCTGGCGGGACGCGTGGCCGTCGCTCCGTGCTC
>VYXB01002179.1:373253-383567 GCA_013397135.1 Pachyramphus minor | reverse complement strand
CCACGGGGGGCGCGGTCCCGCCCGGGCTGACCCGGGGGCCACTGTCCCGGCCCCTCCCGCTCGCCGCGGGTGGTTCCCGGCACCGACAGGGCGCGGTCGCCACCAAAGGGCCTTTGAAGCGCAGCGGCGCCGGGGCGGGACCGTGGCCGGGCCGGGGGGGGCCGCTTTGATGGGCGGGCGCGGGGCTTCCGCCACCCGCCAGGCACACCGGCCGCTCCTCGACCCGGGCCTGCCCCGCCACCGGTGCTGGGCCTTGAAGGTCTCGGCGGTCCGTCGTGGTCCCTGCGGTCCCTAGGGCGCAGTGCTGAGGCGTCCCTGCCCACGCCGCTGCCGTGGCCGTTCCCCGTGGTGCGGATGCCCGTGGCCAGCGGACGCGGTGCAGCGCTGACCGGGGTCGCTCCCTTGCCCTGCGGCCGGTGGCTGGTGCTGCTGCGTAGCTTGTGCTGGAGGGTGACACGGGACGGGGAAGGGGGACACGGCTGTCGGGGGATCCCTGGGGGGCTGCAGGACCCAGCCCCCAGCGCACCCTGCCTGCAGAGTGTCCGTCGTTCTGCAGCCCCACTAGCTCAGCCCCGCTGGCTGGTGCCTGCCCAAGGCCCCCGTGGAGACGGGCAGGAGCAGGCGCGGGGTCATCACCCCCAGCCACAGTCCCTCTTCTGCACTTTCCCTCTGGGTTATCCCCGCTGCCCAGTTTTCCAAGGGGTTTGCCGTCTTCCCATCCCACTCACTCTCCGCAGAGTCCTGCCCTCTGCTCTGGGAGCACTGGGGTCAGTTTAATGAGTTAATGCTGGCACAGCAGTTCTGGAGGGGATAAGTGCTGTGTAAGCACTGAGGCTCACGCATTGGGCTCCCAGCAGCCCGGTTCTGTTGCCCAGAGCACAGATAACTGCCCGGGGCACAAAGGGCCGGCTCAGACTGACCCCCAGGGGCAGAGGGGACTCTGCGGAGGGACAATGTCCTCGGAGTGAGGCGGCTCAAGTGGCTGACATGGCTTGCCCAGGCAGGATTTTTGGGAAGAAGCCCCAGCCTGAGGACAGGCCCACGGGTTGGGTAGAGCAGGATGGTGACATGGATGCTGCAGGGGGACTCTGCCAGTGCCCCTCACGGTGCTGTGACCCCCAGGCTGCCGGGCAAGGCCAGCCAGGGGCACATCCTGCAGAGCCAGAGCTTCCTGGGTGGTCGCAGGGGTCTGGGTAGCTTCTATGAGAGCAGCACTGAGGGTCCACAACCTCAGTGAGCTGCTTGTCTGCTCAGGCTCATGTCACACATGTACACAAACCAGACCCCAGCAGTACACCCTGCCTGGGGCCACAGAGCCTGTGCTGGAGCTGGGGGACCTCGGCACTGGCAGGGGTTTTATAACCACAGACCCTCCCGGACCCTGTTTGCACATGTGCCCCTCACAGCCCAGGGCTGCGTTTGGGTGTGCGAGATATGCGAGGAGCAGCGTTTTTGCAGGGGGAAGGAGGTTGCGTGGCCAGCCTGGAGCCGGGCGACCGAGCAAGCTGCTGTCCTGCCGATGCTGGCAGCGAGCCGGGCTCGGCGGGACACAGACCTGCATCCTCCCCATCCGTCTGCCCCGCTGTCTCCTCCCAGCTGTGGGCCAGCAAGGAGTGGCAACTGGGGGATATATAAAGGGAGGGAAACCTCAGCCAGCTCAAAAGAAACTCCTGGAGCTAGTGCTGTTCTCCCCCCTCTCCTGCCTTCACGTGATTCAGCTTCCCCACACCGGGGAGCCGAAGAAATCCTCGCTGTAAGTACCCGAACTGAGCCGGCATTGTGTGGGGGAACCCCCCAACCTCGGAGCAGGACGGTGGCTCCGGGCCCCCGGGTGGGGGGGGGGTCAACATCCTCTCTCTTAATAGAACTGGGGAAAACGCTGTGGGGGAACCCTGTCTGACCCCACGGCCCTGGGGAGGGGGGTCCCCCATCCTCTCCTTTCACAGCCCTGGGGGAAAATGCTGCGGAGGAGCCCCGTCCCATCCCACAGCCTTGCAGGGAGCTCTGCCTGTTGCTGCGGGATGGACAGGCTCCAGCTCCCGTCCCAGCCCAGCCTGGGGGCAGGCAGCACATCTCGGGGGGGCAGTGAGGACCGTGGTGCGGCCCCACGGGCCAAGGATCCCTCCTCTGCGGGGTTCTGGGGCTCCAGCAGCACGCACGGGCCTGGTGCCCGGTCGTGCGGTTTGGGGAGCGGGGTGTGTTCAGGGAGGGGGGACTGCTGGAGTGGGTGTGCCCAGGGGATGTGGGACTCCCGGGCCCCGCAGGGCTCTGCCCCTCGTGAGCTCCTGGTCCGGGAGGTTCAGCCAAAAGGTACTTGGGCAGCACTGGACGGTTTCGGGGGGAACCGTGGAGCCGTGGAGTGTTCCTTGCGGTCATTCCCTGCTCCGGGCAGGTTGGGAGGCAGCCACCTCCCTCCCAGGGTGGCCAGCAGTGCCGTGAGTGCTCTGCGGGCCAGTCTGTGCTGAGCCCCGCGTACCGTGCCAGGCCAGCCCGTGCTGACCCTGCTCTCTGCCTCCAGGTGTGAGATGGCTGCCGGCAGCTGCCTCCTCCTTCTCCTCCTGCCCTGGCTGGTCACAGCCTCGCACACCCCTCCCGGCTGCAAGATCCGGATTACTTCCAAGGGGCTGGACTTGGGTAAGGGGCCGGCCGGGATCCCGGGGCCTGGGAAAGAGGGAGCTTGGACACCTGGCTCCTGGGGTCTGCGCTTGTGTAGGGCTCTGCCTGCGCTGCCCACCCGTGGGGCGGCCAGGGAGGAGTGATGCTGCCGGGAGGGCAGCTCAGCCCGGGTGTCCCAGCCCAGGCTCGTTTTGCCTTGCAGTGAAGCAGGAGGGGCTGCGCTTTGTGGAGCAGGAGCTGAAGAACATCACGATTTCAGACCTGCACGGGAAAGAGGGACAGTTCCACTACAACATCAGCCAGTGAGTGCTGCCCGTGCCCACATCTCCCTGGGTCCATTTGTCCATCTGACTGTCCCTGTCCTCTCCCCACAGGGTCAGGGTGACGGATCTGCATCTGGCATCTTCGGACCTGAATTTCCAGCCCCAGCAGCACCTTGTCTTCAACATCAACAACGCTTCCATCAGCCTGCGCTTCCGCAGGCAGCTGCTCTACTGGTTCTTGTGAGCTGCCTCCCCTCCTGCTGCCCCAGGCACCATCCCACCCCACAGCTATGCCCACTGGGTGCCACAGGTGCCTTGCTGCCCTGCTGCTGGCAGGGCTGGTGTGCTCCTCTCATCCACTTCCCTGGCTTTCAGCTATGACATTGGGTCCATCAACGCCTCTGCGGATGGTGTCCACATCCACACGGTGCTGCGGCTGGCCACGGATGAGGCTGGGCGCCTCAAGATCTCCAACATCACCTGCAATGCCTTTGTTACCAGAATGCACGCCGGCTTCTCCGGCACGCTCAGGTACACCCGACCCCTCTGCCTGTGCCTGGCTCCCTGACCCCCTTCCTCAGGTGCTTCCCCAGCCCAGCTGTGTGCTGGAACAGGGATGGAGCCACAGGGAGGGCAGGCAGTGCAGAGCTGCTCTCACGTCCTGCAGGAAGGTCTATGAGTTCCTGAGCACCTTCATCATCACAGGGATGCGTTACCTCCTCAGCCAGCAGGTAGGGCTGAGTGCAGACAGGTGATGGAGCCTGGGGGGGGTCAGGCCTTTGCAGCTTTTCATCCAATCCTGAGAGCGATTCCCCTCAACCCAGCTCATTTCCTTGCAGATCTGCCCGTCCCTGGAGCATGCCAGCCTGGTGCTGCTGAACTCCTTGCTGGACACGGTGCCTGGTGAGTGTTGCCCTGGGGAAGGGACTGGATCCTGCTTACCCTGGGGCAGGCAGGGTTGGGCATTGGGGTGCTGGGTGGCTCTAGGCTTGGTCACGGCCGCACATCTTCCCTGGCAGTGAGGAACTATGTGGATGAGCACATTGGGATTGACTACTCCCTCCTGCGGGATCCATCCATCTCCAGTGACACCCTTGACCTTGACTTCAAGGTGAACACTGGATCCTGACTCCCTGATCTTTCCCACCCCTGTGGGAATGGCTGTGCCAACAGGCACACTGGGCTCCACGGAGCCAGCAGGGTGTGCTGCCCCATGGTTGTGGGAACCTCTCCTGCTCTTGCCCCAGGGCATGTTCTTCCCCCGGGTGAAAGAAGACCTGGAGCTGGAGAACCATGCAGTGGAGCCAGTGATCAAGGAGACTGAACGCATGGTCTACGTTGCCTTCTCCGAGTACTTCTTTGACTCAGCCATGCTCGCGTACTTCCAGGCAGGAGTGCTGAACATGGAGCTCCAGGGGGAGAAGGTAAGCAGTGGCAGACACTTGGCTGTCCACAGGCAGGAGGGAGGGCTGGGCTGTGCCACAGAGCAGAAGAGGGCAGTTTAGGGAGCAGCTCTGCTGGGAGCCACAGCAGTGCCTTGCTTCCCCTCAGGTGGTCTGTTCTCCCCGCAGGTGCCGAAGGACCTGGAGGTTTTGCTGAGAGCCACTTTCTTCGGGACCATCTTCCTGCTGGTGAGGAGCCCCCGGATGGGGTGGGAGGCACGGGAGAGCCTGGGGGCAGAGCACACCCCTGCCCTGCTCCCTGCCTCCAGCTCACCTGTCCTCCCCAGAGCCCCTCCGTGGATGCTCCGCTACGGCTGGTGCTGCAGGTCTCGGCTCCCCCCCGCTGCACCATCAAACCCTCGGGCACCTCCGTCTCCGTCTCTGCCTTCCTGAACATCTCACTGGTGCCCCCGGACCGCCCACCCGTCCAGCTCTCCAGCATGGCCATGGTGAGGGGGAGTCCAGGGCTCTTCGTGAGGCCACTGTAGTGCACACAGGAGGAGCATCCACCATCCTGTGTGGGAAGGCACCAGTGTCCCAAAGCAGAGGGACCCTGGGCCAGTGGGATTAGAGGAGCTGCCAGCCTGGCTGTCCTTCTGCCTGCTGCGAGTCAGCCCTCTTTCTCCCCAGGAAACCAAGCTGAGTGCCAAGGTGTTTCTACAAGAGAAGGCTCTGCGTGTGCAGCTGGACCTGCGACGGTACGTCTGGGGTCCCGTGGGGGCATGGGGACGGTCCTGTCCGCACCCCACTCATGGCTACTTCCTCCCCTCCAGGTTTCGCATCTACTCCAAGCAGTCAGCACTGGAGTCGCTGGCGGTGAGTGCATGGTGATGGCCTGGGGACCCTTCCACCCAGCCACAGTGTGGGGTGGGCTGGGGAGGTGCTGCCCACCCAGGATTCCCACTGGAAGTCCTCCCCACCCTGGCTGGCAGCTCTGCCTCTGCATTGACCCCGGCTCTTCTCCCACAGCTGTTCTCCCTGCAGGCCCCGCTGAAGACCCTCCTGCAGCTGACCATCATGCCCATCCTTAACGGTAGGCACCGCTGCTCCTGTGCAGCTGGGTTGGGCAGGGGCTCAGCAGGGCTCAGTCTCACCCCCTCTCTCCCTCCCTGCAGAGAGGACAAAGAAGGGGGTGCACATTCCCCTGCCAGAAGGCATGGACTTCACCAGAGAGGTGGTCACCAACCACGCGGTATGTGGCAGGATGAGACAGCCCAGGCCCGCATGCCCTGCTGGGCAAAGCACTGTCACCCCCAGCTTCACACTGATCCTCTTCCCTCCACAGGGATTCCTCACGGTGGGAGCTGATCTCCACTTCTCCAAGGGGCTGCGGGAGGTGATTGACAAATACCGCTCTGTGCCCACTGCCACTGCCTATCCCAGCTCCCAGCCTGCAGAGCCCAGCCTGGACCCCAGCTCACTCTAGCTCTTCTCCCCGGACTGAGGGCAGATCCCGGGCTGGACCCGTAGACTGTAGGTAGGAAGCAGCTTCCCTGGTACCACTGGCACATCCTCAGGGTGCCCATGCCCAGGTGGGGTGCAGCAAGGCGGAGAGGGACGCTCTGGGAAACCCTGATGCACCTGTGCTCATTACACTAATAAACCACCCGCCTCCAAATGCATGGCCCCCTTGTCTGGAGGATGTGCCCATGTGGGGCGCACGGCACAGAGATGGGAAGGAGGAAGCCAGCACTGCTGCCCAGCTCAAGTCCTTGGGAGCAAACAGAGCTCAGAGTAGTGCCAGAGGGCTCTGAATGACTGCACTGCTGCTGCTCAGGCAGGTAATTCATTTCCAGGCTGCAGGGACCCCTGCAGAGGGGGCAGAGCCCAGAGCTCCCTGGCACAGGGCGTTGGTACTCACTGGTGCCCCTCAGAAGAGGAAAACTAAGCAGGGGCTGGCACAGGGGTGCAAGGAGGAGCAAAATCACCTTGGTCAGAGAGTTTATTGCAAGTTCCTGAAGCACTGTATGCCCTGGTAGAAGGATTGTTGTCGTGGTGGTGGTTGAGCTTCCTTCAGCAGGAGCAGAGGTGGGAGCAGGGGAGAAGGAGCAGGGCCGAGCTCTCCCCCGCTGCTGCTCCTCAGAGCCTGCCCAGAGCCCGTGTGTGCAGGGCCAAGGGGAAGTGCCAGGACTGCTCCCTGCCTGGGAGGGTAGCAGCTGCTGCTGCAGACAGAGAGGAGGCAAGACAGGAAGCCACAAGCAAGGAGGTGGCTGCGGCAGGTACATGACTCCTCTCCCATCAAGGACAGAGCCCTCAGGACTCAATCCCATGCCCCCCACCCACAGCAGGCAGCCCTGTCCAGCTGGGAGGAAGGCTGCAGGTGTGACAGGTCTGTGGTGTAGCCGAGCAGCAGCGAGGACTGGGCTGTGCGAGGTGCCGGCAGTGAGGGCAGTGGGGTGGTGAGAGCAGCCGGCGCACGGGGCACTGCCTCCACAGCTCCTAGTAAGGCTGGTTCTTAATGAAGCGGCAGAACATGGTGAAGGCAGCAAGCGGCCGGTCCGTGGGCACCATGTGGCCAGCTCCCTGCAGGAAAGGGGCAGCAGTGGTCAGCATGGCTGTGGTGCTGCCACAGCCTAGCCAGCACCACCCCACCCTGACCGCAGCCTTGGTGTCCAGCGCACCCACCCAGAGCCCTGGCCCCCAGAGCCCTCAGCCCTACCTTGACAGTGAGGAAGGCGATGTTGGTAAATTCCTTCACAAAGCCCCCGATCTGGTTCTCACCATTTTCAGTGTAGAGCCAGGGCCGTCGAGCCACCTGCACCTGGGAGTGATGGCAGCGCCCTCAGTGCCTGGGGCTGGCCCTACCTGTGCTCCCACGGCAGCCAGCACACAGCCTGGAGCCAGGGACTGGCCTGGCCTGGGCCGTACCCTGCCCATTTACCTTCTGGCACAGGGAATCCACAAACCACTCATCCCCGAGGAAGTTGCAGGCCATGTCGACGTCCCCGTTGTACACCAGGATCCGGTATTTCTGTGAAGCAGAGAGGGTGAGCCCTTGGCAGGACACCAACCCCAGCCAGGCAGGAGGCTGGGCTGGTAGAGCCACTCCCAGGGTTTGTGGGCTCCCCCACACGCACCGTGGTCCCGAGCAGCTTCAGGTACTGCTCATTCATCTGCATGTACAAGCGCTTGTAGTTGCGGTTCACCTCGAAGCTGTGGAGGAAGTGTTGGCATTATGCAGCTGCTCCTGCTCGTGGTGGCCCCTGCCCGCCCACGTCTCTCTCACCTGCACACCTGCCACTCTGGGGCCTCGGGGGAGATATGCAGAGCCTTCCGCACCTCTGGGGAGTTCAGATACATGCTGGGGGCTGTGGAGTTGGTGCAGGGCGGGTCCATACGGACCTTCTTCCGGGCTACTGGCATCCGGAACAAGTTCTGGGAGAGTCGGAGAGGCATTGTCACAGCAGCACCACTGACCGGGCACAGGCTGCTCTCAGCCCACCAGCATGGGCATCTCGGCTCACCTGACGCCAGGAGAACCTCAGAGGCATCCGGATGAAGGAGTTGCCCAGGTCGTGTGTAATGAGATAATCACCCTCGTATCTGCAGCCAGGAGGAGCACAAGGACAGGCTGAAAGCCCTGGGGAAACATGGGCTCAGGGCCCTCCCTGGGGGAGTCCTTGGCAGCAGCCAGACACCATCCACCTGTCCTAGAAGGACCCCCTGTCCAGCCCACCACATCTTTCTGCCAGTGGAACCAAGCGAGCCGGTGCCTGGAGACCCATTTTGCCTGGGGCCACTCTCACCTCAGGCTCCCAGGGACGCCTCCGTCACACGGGGCATAGAGGTTGTAGATGTTGAGGCCGGATTCCTCTACAATCTGAATCATCTCCCCCATCTGCAAGGAGCCACAAGAAGGGTTTGGGACTCAGCAAGACCCTCTTGGGACCATGGACACACACAGAGCCAGGTGGGTGCTGCTCACAGACACTGACGCTGGGCACGTGTACGGGGGCTCCGCCTCCCCTCACCTTGAGCGTGCAGTTCAGGTTGGAATTGTCATGGAAGTTGCACTTCCCCTCGGAACAGCAGAATGCCTGAAGGTCCTTCCACAGCCTGGGGACAGAGACCAGGGCTTGGACTGCACTGCCCAGGCAGCAACATTGATATGACAGCCGCACTGCAGCTCCCTGCCCAGCCCTCATGTGGCACATGGCTTGGCCTGGTGCCCTCTACGCCCCACAAATACACCCGTGGGAGGTACCTGAGATGCAAGGCAACCTCCACAGCCTGACTGCTGGCCCGGGGCAGGCTGGGAGCCCCCTTGTCCCAACACCACCATCCCACCAGCCCCAGCCCTGGCTGTGCCCCATTCCTGCTTGCACAGGGACGGCACACTGAGCGCTCCCCCTGCTCTTACTCGGTCCCCAGCAGCCCGTGGTAATAGGCAAAGTAAACCAGGGAGTTGTCATTGATCTCATAAGATGAGAGGCCGTTTCCCACAGCAATTCCCTGCGAGGCAAGAAGAAAACAACCCTGTTGTGTTCCAGCTCCCTGCAGGGAGGCCGCAGCACAGCGGCCCCAGGCAGGAAGCAGATGTGGCACTGTTTACTCCGCAGAGGGAACAGGGAGGGTCGGGGGTGCCTGAGGACGCTTCCCCAGCAGCAGGGATGGACACGTCCACCAGCAGCCGCTGCCAGCACCCCAGGAGGAGATGAAAGACTGCAGGGCCAGGCCCGCCCTATGTCCTGCAGGGGACCCTGCATGCTGAATGCACAGCCAGTCCCCACTCTGGAGCTGCTCAAGGGCCCCAGTGAGGCCAGACCGACCCCTCTGCTCCCCAGCAGAGCCCAGCCACCCACCTTCAAATTGAGACTGGGGTCCTGCATCACCCACTCTGCCAGCGTGGGGATGTAGACCCCCCCATAACTCTCCCCTGTGAGGAAGAGATCATTCTTGGAATACTCAGGGAACAGACGGAGGAAATCTTTCAGTGCCAGGTAGTTGTTGTGAGCAACCTGCAGGGAGAAGGAGGCAGGGTCAGGTGGTGAGGCTGGACCCCACGCAGGGGCCGATGTGGGGCAGGGCCTTCCCAGCATGCCGGTCACTCGCCTCTGTGTCATTTGTGCCGTACTTCTTGTCATCTGAGTATGAGAAGCCGACGCCAGCAGGAGACTCCAGGTAGAGGATGTTGGCAATCTGCAAGGACGGCAGAGGAGCCGGCAATCAGGAGACACCCTCCTCTGGTTCAGCGAGGCCGAGGGCCGCTGGCCTCGCCCATGACAGCACCCACAGGTGCCTGGCCCGCCCCAGGGCTGTGCTGGGGTGGCCACATTCCTGTGCTGCTCAGCAGACTGGAGAAGAAGGTGTGTTGGGCGGGGGGGGGCAGCAGGAGGTTTGGCTCCATGGGTAGGACAGGAGGAACTGACTCAGGGCCACCCCATCCGGCAGCCATGGAGGGCAGTAGTGCCTGCGCCCGTACCTTGTTCCAAGCATACTCGTTGTACTTCAGCGTGACCCCATCGGGCTGGATCTGGGGAAGCAGAAGGTGGTGACCAATGGGCTAAGTCATGCTGGGAACAGCAGGGTGGCTCGTGCCACACAGCCAGTCATTCCCTGTGATCCTGAGCCACAAGACAGCAGTGACTACTAACCAGGAAGGGGCCATGCTCCTTGAGGAAGCCTTCCATGGAACTGCAGCCAGGACCCCCGTTGAGCCACAGCACCAGGGGGCTGCCCTGGGGGTTGCTCTGGGCCTCCACGAACCTGGGGACGTGCAGCCGTCAGTGCCGGGTGCCGGCCGATCCCCTCCCAGCGCCAGGCACAGCCCCACGTACCAGTAGTGCAAGTGCTTGCCCGGCCCGGCGCAGAGGTAGCCCGAGAAGTGGCGGAAGGAGGGCTGCTTGGGCAGCCCGGGCAGGTACGTCACCTCGTGTCCCGGCGGGGCGGCCCGGCCCACCCCCATCAGCAGCAGCAGCGACGACGACAGCAGCAGCGGCCCCATCTGCGGCGGGCGAGAGGCACAGTCAGGGCGCTGCCGGCCGCGAACGGCC
>VYXB01002179.1:362117-373123 GCA_013397135.1 Pachyramphus minor | reverse complement strand
GCGGCCGGCCCGGCCCCGCCCCCGCCCGCGCACGTGGGACCGGCAGCGGGACCGGGACCGGGGGATTGGGGGGAGCCGTGGAATCCCTGCACCACAACGGGAGCAGCCGGCGGCGGGGTGGACACAGCCGGGCACCACCGGTTACAGCCGGGTATCACCCAGCACCGCTGGGTACCGGGCACTGCTGGGTATGGCTGGTACTGCTGGGTACCACCGGACACAGCTGGGCACCACACAGCACTGCTGGGTACAGTCAGGCATCACCAGGCACTGCCAGTCATTGTTGTGTACAGCCAGCACCACCAGACACAGCTGGGCACCACCCAGCACTGCCGGGTACAGCCGGGTATCACCAGGTACTGCCAGTCACCTCTGTGTACAGCCAGTACCACCGAGCACTGCTGGGTATAGCTGGTACTGCTGGGCACTACTGGGTACAGCCAGCACCACCAGTCCCTGTCAGGCATCATGGGCACGGCCCAGCACCCTGGCCCAGGTGGCAGCACTGGCCAGGCACTGTGTGAAGTCTCTGTGTGTCTGGATTGGGCCCGGTTGTGCCCCAGCAGCCGCAGGGTCCCCCTACTCCCTCCCCTGCGACACTAGGATCCCCCTGAGCCCTCTGGTTGTCCCTCCTGGACAGGCTGTCACCACCTCACAGCAGCTGTGACAGAGACAGCTAAAAATAGCCTCAGCGGCCATGGCTGCCCGGTGCCGGCTCGCCGCACGCTTCCACCACGTTCACGGCACCAACGTCCGCCTGGACGCCTCACGCACACTGGCCACGCGGGTGGAGAGCTTCGCCAACGGGCTCTGCTTCAGCCAGGAGCCTTTGGCTCCCGGGCAGATCTTCCTGGTGGAGATCGAGGAGAAGGAGCTGGGCTGGTGCGGGCACCTGCGTGTGGGGCTGACGGCCCACGATCCCCAGAGCCTGGAGGTGGTGCCTGAGTACTCACTGCCGGACCTGGTCAACATGGGGGACACCTGGGTGTTCGCCATCACCCGGAGCCACAACCGCGTGGCGGTGGATGGGGAGGAGGCGCAGGCGAGGGGCCCGCCCTGGGAGCCCTTCCTGCTGATCGAGCGGGTGCGGATCCCCCGCGACACGCTGGTGGGGCGCAGCCGGCCCGGCCGCTACAGCCACATCCTGGACGACCTGTACAAGATGAACGTGCTGCCCGCGACCGCCCGGCGCAGCCGCATCGGGGTGTTGTACGCGCCGCAGCCCGACGGCACCGCTGACATGCACATTGTCATCAACGGCGAGGACATGGGGCCGAGTGCCAGGGGTCTGCCCACCGCCCGCCCGCTCTACGCTGTCGTTGACGTCTTCGCATCCACTAAGAGCGTCCGAGTTATCCCAGTGGATTATGGCTGTAGGTACCTGCCCCCATCCCTGTGGCACGTGCTGCTTGGGCCAAGAGCAGGGGGGCTCTGGTGGGGTCACCCCATAGTCCCCAACAATGGGAAATGTCAGAGCGTGACTCTGGGCAGAGGGACATGGGGTATAGGGCACAGGAGAGCCTGTGGCTCCTGTGGAGCACAGGTGAGACCTACAGTGCCACTGATGGGCAGTGTCTGCTGAAATCTCTGCCATGGGGGCTGTGCTGGGGCCAGAGGGAGATGCCCCCTGCAGCAGCCCCACTGGCCACCCTTCCTGAGTCAGGCAATGGGGATGGGTGTTTGGGGCTGCCCCAGGGCTGCGAGGCTTCGCTGTGCCCGGCCTCGTCCACACCACGCGGCAGCCAGAGCCAACCAACATCCTGCCCTGGCACCAAAACACCCACCTACGCCTGCCGCCCACCCCAGTATGGCACGCTGCACCCTCGCACTGGCCACGTGCCCAGGACACAGCGTTCCCTGAGCAGGCACCCCATGATGCCAGGCAGAGCCTGGGCATTATCCTGTGTCCCTTGGCTGGATGGGAGGGGCCAGGCTAATGAGGGCTAATTAGTGCTGGAAAAGTCAGCAGATGCTGAGGATCAGGTGAGACTGAGCAAGAAGGAGAGCAAGTACCAGGGTACCAGCTGGTACTTGCAGAGGGAGCCACTGCTTCCCTCACTGGTGCCAAGGGTAGCTGCTTCTGTCCCAAGGCTGGGATTCTCCATGGTTTAACACCTGAGGAGAGTGCTGGTCACAGTGGACGGCACCTGTGTGCGGAACCACTTGAGGCTCTGAGAGGAGGAATCTCACAGGGTGTTGTGTCACAGGAGCAGGAGCCAGGCAGAACCTGGGCAGGCACGCATGGGAACATCTGATGGTGGTCTGTCCCAAAAGCACAGTGGGCACTGTCTCTGCAAGCAGTGCAGCCCTGGCTGGTGGGTACCCATCCGCCAGCCTGATGCTGGTGCCAGTGGAAGCCGACCAAGGGAGTGGGATGTAAGGGAAGCACAGTGTGGGCACATGAGACCCTGGGGAGCTGCTCAGGAGCCACCAGAGAAAGAAATGCAAAAAAGCCACAGTCACACACAGCTTGGGTGCATAACTGTTTCCCAACCTTCCTCCTGTTAATGAAAAGAGCTTTGCTTGCAGGGGCCCTTAAGCTCCCAGCCCTGGGGCAGCAGCCTGGCGCCAGGTCCTGCACAGCCGGCTCGAGCCCAGGGCAGGATGATGCTGCCGAACAAAGTCACCCCATCACTGCCCTTAAACCCAGTGCCTCTGAGGAGCCCCAGGCCAGCTCCTACATCCCTCTGTGCTCAACCTCACCACTGACTTGCTCAGCTCAGCTACTCTCTCTGTTCTCTTCCAGTTCCCTCCCTGCAGACGCTGTGCCGGCTGGTCATCCAGAAGCACATCGTGCACCGCCTGGCCATCGAGGGCCTGGACCTGCCCCCACTGCTCAAGAACTTCTGCCAACATGAGTGAGGTGTTGAGGGCACTGCTGGGCTGCCCCCACTGCCAACAGTCCCCCAGTGTTGGCTGCCTGGTAGGATCCATGTGCCTTGTTGCCCCTTTGGCCCAGTATGTGCTGCCAACCTGAGAACAGGCAGCGTGGTGTTGGGATTTTCCACACAGGGACAGTGCTGCAGGGCCAGAGTGTGGGCAGGGACCTGATGTGGTTCAGAGAGAGCAATAAAGCACTTCCAGACAAGACTCTGTCAAAGGAGGCTTGAGGGGCTGAGACCTCCTGTGCTTCAGCAACCACTTGTGGGAGCAGTTCCACCAGCAGCAAGGAAAGGAGCACAGGCCACACACAGCCCTGTGGGGCTCGGGACCTGTCCATAGCTCTGGAATGATGCTGGGATTGCCTGGGTGGATCAGAGTGAGCGCTGGCGTGGGTGGAGTGTGGGAGGACCCTCACGTGGAGGTAAATTATAGCCAGACGCTCACCCTGGCTGGGCAGTTTCACTCTTGGGAAATATGTTTACACGGAGAGCGATGAGTTATTTCCTGTGTGCTCAGCTGAGAGGGGGACGGGGGCGGACACTGGAGCACCCAGAGAGCAGCGCTGGCAGCAGCCGTTGCTTGGGCACGTGCCTGTGGCCACAGAGCTGATCATGGTGACCCTGTGCAGGGCCCAGCCATCCCGCCTCACTGCCTGGGGAGGGGAGCCCAGCACTCCTCGGCTCTGTGCCCTCAGATGGACCCCTCATCCGCTGGCTGGTGGGGATGGCAGCCGGGATACAGCAGCACCTGTGCTGGGCTGGAGAGGGGAGGCAGGATAGGAGTTGTGCAGAGCAACAGGCAGGGTGGGAAAGAGCCCTCTAAAAACCAGAGAGGTACCCAGAGGCGCCAGAGAGACAGTGAGGGGGCCAGCAGAGCCTTCCAGGCCTCTTCCACAGCACAGCCAAGGGGAGCTCCAAGCTTTCAGAAAGGAAACACGATGCTATATTTAGTCAGAGACTCGATAGTATCAGATCATGTTACAAAACCCTCACTCAAAGGAAATCCCCAGCCCGCAGTGACGGCTGACTCCATCAACACCAAAGTGTTAATGAAAGGAGTGCTAATCGGGGAAAACATGGATCGTGGCCAAACCATAGCATGTCCCTGCCATGTCCCACCAACGGGCTGGGAGCTGCTGGAGCTGCCCTGGCTCCCCCCCAAGGGGGCCAGGGAGCTCACCCACCCCAGGGCAGTACCTGTGAGCCAGGCATTTGCTGTCCAGGCTGTTTTCCCTCCCCCACCCATGCATGAAGCCTTTGCTCCCCACCTCCCCCCGTGTTATCTGCCCGGCAGTGAACCCTGCACACGAGGGTGGGTTCCTCTTTCTTGAGAAATTGAAAGCAGCTGCTGAAACCAGATAAACCACTCTGCTTCTCTAAAGTGGGGCTGCAGCACTGTGTGGGATTGCCACCCTCAGGAGCTGCCACCTCCCACCACCCAGGGCACTGGGGTGACACATGACCACCAAGCAACACTGGCCAAAGCCCTGCCTGACCCCCAGCACCCCATCCCCTGGGCAGGGAGGGGCATCTGCAGCTGGTGCAGGGACAGACACAGCTCCCAAACAGCACAAGGCTGATTTATTGGCTCTCTTGCACAACACCCCGCAGCTGGATGGTGCAAGGACCTGTGGGTGCTGGCCACAGATGAAATAATTTTGTCACATGTTAATATGGGGCCTGATGGGATTCATCTGAGAATCTTCAAAGAACTAGCTGATGTCATTGCAAAGCCTCTCTCGATGATTTTTGAGCACTCCTGGAAATCTGAAGAGGTTTCAGCTGACTGGAAGCTGGCAAACATTGTCCCAATTTTTAAGAAGGGCAAGAAGGAGGACTCCAGAAGCTACAGGCCTGTTCCAGTGCTCAACAACCCTCTGGGTGAAAAGCCTTTTGCTGATACCTAATCTAAACCTCCCCTGACTCATCTCCATGTTGTTTCCTTGAGTCCTATCACTGGTCACGAGAGTGAAGAGATCAGCACTTGCCCCTCCGCTTCCCTTCATGGGGGATGTTGAAGACCGCAATGAGGTCTCCCCTCAGTCTCCACTTCTTTCTCAAACCAAGTTCTCTAAGCTGCTCCTCATAAGGCTTCCCCTCCAGACCCTTTGCTATCCTCGTGGCCCTCCTTTAGATGATCTCTAATAGATTAGTGTCTTTTTTATATTGTGGTGCCCAAAACTGCGCACAGGACTCGAGGTGAGGCTGCACCAGTGAAGATTAGAGCAGGACAGTCACCTCCTTTGAGTGGCTGCCAATGCTTTGCCTTATGCACTTCAGGACACGGCTGGCCCTCCTGTCTGCCAGGGCACTGTTGTCTCCTATTCAAGTTGCTGTCGACGAGGACCCCAGGTCGCTTCCCAGACCACTGCTTTCCAGCCTCTTGTTTCCCAGTCATAGTGCTGGGCCAAGGTGGTAATGCATCTCTCCAGAGAGAACCCATTACTGAAAACCTCGCTTAACTCCTGGATGACAAGCTCCAGCTCCATGAAGTAGCCGCTGCTCTCCCCTCAGCTGCCCTCCCTGTGCACAGCCCAGATCCCGCCATCGAGCAGTCAGTGAAGGTGAAGCTGAGGCAGCAAGTGCGGCGTGACCAGGTCCCTCAGGAAGGCGAACAGCTCCCGCCGCCGTCAGGCCCGGGCACTCGGTGTGGTGCTCCAGGCCCAGATCCTGCAGCACCGGCTGGGACATCGCGGCGCGTCCCTGTCCCGGTCCCTGTCCCGCTCCGCCAGTCACCGCCACGAGCGTCATCACCGCACTCGGACTCGACCCCGCCCGCCGCGGCGGGACCGGAGCGCTCGGGCGCCGCCCGGAGCAGCCGCAGCGCATCGCACCGGGAGCGCACCGCTCCTCCGCACCGGTGCCTACTCGGCTGCCTCCCCCGGTGAGCGAGCCCAGGTGGCCCGGGTGGCCGCCAGCGCGGAGCTGCGCTCCTTCAGCTGCTCCCCGCTGCTCTGCAGCAGCAGGCTGGTCAGCTCGAGGCTGAGCGACTGGACTCTCTTCTCCCTGCCCTCGGGCCCGGTGCCCGCCAAGCCCCCAGCACGGTCCGGGGAGCTTCCCCCAGGGGGATGAGGGGTGCCGGTACTACCGCTGCCAGCGCCTGCACAGCACGGCCAGGATGTGCCCGCAGGGCAGTTGGTAGCGGCGGTGGCAGCAGAAGGTGCAGCTTCGGCAGTCCTGGCTCACCCAGTGCACATCATCCAGATTGTAGGCGCGGAAGCGCTCCCTGAAGTCCCGGAAGCTGCGGGAGCCCAATTCCACGGCGGGACACCCCGGGCCCGACCCGGCTTCGCCCCTCCGCCGCCGTTAAACCCCGGAGCACCGCCCACGCCCTGACTGTGACCAATCAGCGCTGCTCTCTTCGGATTGACAGGAGACGAGCCAACCAGCACAGAGTACTCTGCCACCTCCCAGATGACTGACAGCTCTACCACCCAATCATCTCGCGGTGCGCGCCCCGTGGGCGGGCGGTGCCTGCCGCTCAGCGTGGTGGGCGGAAGTTGCCGGCGTCGGGGCCGCCGGTCGCGGTGGCGATGGAGGCTCCCGGCGGCACCGGCGCGGGACCGGGACGGCCGCCGCCGTCCCCTGGGGACCTGCGCAGCGTGCTGATCACCAGCGTACTGAACTTGGAGCGACTGGAGCTCGACCTCTTCAGGTGCGCTGCGTAGGGGGCGCCGGGCCGGCGGGACCGGGGCGGCCTCCCCGCACACTAGAGCCGCCGCTCACCGCCGCCGCCTTCTCCCCGCAGGGGCCGGCACCACTGGGTGCCCGCCACGCAGCGCCTCTTCGGTGGGCAGATCGTGGGTCAGGCGCTGGTGGCGGCCGCCCGCGCCGTGAGCCGCGACGAGCAGGTGCACTCGCTGCACTGCTACTTCGTGCGGACAGGTGCGGGAACCGCGGCTCGGGGGGACCGGGCTGGACGGCGGCCAGGAGGCTGGGGGAGCCCGCAGGGGGAGCGGGTGCCCCATCCCGGCCCCATCCAGGCAGGGAGGGTGCTGGTGGCACTGCCGGGCTCGGTCGCTGCAGGGCAGGTCACCTCCGTGGCCCGGTGGCAGAACGTCCCTGTGCTGTCCCAGGGGACCCCAAGGTGCCGGTGCTGTACGAGGTGGAGAGGACTCGCACAGGGAAGAGCTTCTCTGTTCGCTCTGTGAAGGCCATCCAGCATGGAAAGCCGATCTTCACCTGCCAGGCCTCCTTCCAGCTCTCCCAGGAAAGCCCAGTGAAGCACCAGTTCACCATGCCCACCGTGCCGCCCCCCGAGGAGCTGCTGACACAGGAGGAGCTCATCCAAAAGTTCCTGCAGTGAGTGGGGTGGAAGGGACACGTTGGGGACCACCCCTCTTTGCAGCTGGGACAGAGGGAGGTGTGGGGGAGGATTGTGGTGACTGCCTGAGGAGTTCCCAAACATGGCTGGGAGGGGAGTAGAGAGGCAGGACAGGACAGGAGCCATGCCCCTCCTGTCTCTATGTGCCCCTGGGTCTGTGGGCTGGAGCTGCTGCAAGCAGAACATGTTCCTGCCTGCCTGGTATTAACCTCGTTTCTCCACGCTGGCCTGCAGGAATCCTAACCTGGCTGAGAGGTACAGGAAACATCTCAACAAGATCCAAGCCGAAGATGTGCCGATTGATATTAAACCCGTGAACCCACCGGATATATTCAGCTCAGAGCCACAGGAGCCAAAGCAGCTCTTCTGGGTGCGAGCACGAGGCTACATAGGTGGGTCCTGCTGGGAAGGGGTCCAGGTGCCTCCCGAGGCAAGGGCTCAGGCTCACCACCTCACACTGTGGAGCACTGTCATGACAGAATGGGCTGGGAGGGCTGTGATTTGGGGGCTGCCTGCGTCCCAGCCTGCAGGGAAGCCTGGGCATTTTGAGGCTGAAATGTGGGTGAGGAGCATGAGGTGATGCCCTGAGCTGTGCTGGGGGGCAAGGGGAGTTGGTCTGGAAGAATCTCAGCTCTGCTTGGCCAGCAGCTGTCCCCAGAGGAATGGAGCTCTGTGCCCCAGACGTGTCCCATGGGCACCCATGAGATGGGCAGTGCTGGTTGCTCTGCAGGGGAGACAGACATGAAGGTGCACTGCTGTGTGGCCGCCTACATCTCCGACTACGCCTTCCTGGGCACGGCCCTGCTCCCACACCGGCAGTACCACATCAAGTTCATGGTGTCCCTTGACCATTCCATGTGGTTCCACGCACCCTTCCGGGCTGACCACTGGATGCTCTATGAGTGTGAGAGCCCCTGGGCTGGTGAGTCCTTGCTGTGTTCCCCGCAAAGCCGAGGCCAGCCCGTTCCTGCAGCAGGCTGGGATACGGGAGGGGAAAGTGCTACTGTGGCACACGTTGCTTCCCCTTCTCACTTCTCCTGCCCTACCCATCCTGGGGGTGGTGGCTGCACTCTGACAGCTCCTCTCTGCAGGCGGGTGCCGGGCCCTGGTGCAGGGACGGCTGTGGCGCAGGGACGGGGTCCTGGCTGTCACCTGTGCACAAGAAGGAGTCATCAGGGTGGAACAGAGACCAAACCAGAGCAAGCTCTAGCTGAGGAGACCCCACAGGCTGGGGCTCAGGCATGCCAAGTGAAGGACCCTGGGATCAAGACACGACCTGGACAGCAGCAGGAAGGAGACTGGCCTGCATCCAGCCCAGAGGGGAGTCCAAGTGCCAGAGGTGTCTGTGACGGACAGTGACCCACAGAGCATCAGTGTGACCAACTGGCTGCTGCACAGGGTATAACCACGTACTGCCATCAGCCACCCTTCACCCACCTTAAAATAAAGCCGCTGGGTGAAGAGCTGGACTCTGTCCCTGGAGTTTGTCCCCTTGGATCTGCGACTGTGCTTGCCCAAGGGCAGGCAGCACTTGGGATAATGAGGGTCCAGCTCTGCCCCTGGTGCAGGCTGGGTCACAGGAGGGGAACCTGTGCCACGTGTGCTGCTGTGGCACACGTTGCTTCCCTTTCTCGCTTCTCCTGCCCTGCTGCCTCAGTTGCTGCTTCTGCTTGCCCTTGGGCTCCTCCCCAGGGCTGGGCTCAGGCTTGGGCCCAGCTGGGAGCCAGGGAAATGGGATGAGGCAGCTCCCACCTCCATGGGGAGGCTTGAAGCCTGGGGGGCATGGGGTGGAACAGACACAGGAGGCACTTTGTTCTTCTTCCTGCCAAGACTTTATTTAATAAAGTCCTTCTTATTATATAAGTTTTATGGGAAGTTCCCAGCAAGAGCCCCAAACCCTGCCAGAAGCCTTCCCATTCCCTTGTACGCTGCCAGTACATCCCAGCTAAAGTCCCAGCCACTCCAGGATCCCCCACAGAGGGGGAGTGGCTCCAGCAATGTCACTGTGGGCAGTGGACCTCTGTGAACCCCTGTGAGCCCCCGGTCCCATGGGACAGACTAACCACAGAGAAAGTGCATATAGGAGGCAGCTCCAGGCACGGGCCATGCTGCCATGGGAGTGCCCCCCTGCCACATCCCCACTCATGGCAGTGCCCTGCTCCCAGCCGCCACGGGTGCGAGCCCCCACAGCCCCTGCTCTCCTGCCCATGCAGCCACGAGCTGCTTCACTCCAGAGGCTCCTTGATCAGGCACTCCTTCAGGGAGGGCTGCTGCTGCAAGGGCAGCCCGGCCTCCCGCAGGTCCTGCAGCCGGGCCTCTGAGCGCCGCTTGTCCTTGCCCACCTTCCAGGCCAGGTGGACGTGGGCCTGCAGGAAGGGCCCCAGCAGTGGGTGGCTACCCTGGGCCTCCAGCAGCTGCAGCGCCTGCTCACAGCAGCCGTGGGCCTCGCTGAGCTGGTCCAGCTCCTGGTGGCACACGGCCAGCCCTGCCAGCGTCAGGAGGAAGCGGCCGGAGCTGCAGACCCCCAGCCGGTCCTGCAGCCGGTAGGCGTTGGCCCAGGTGGCCAGGGCCTCGCGGTACATGCCGGTGCAGGTGAGGCGCTGCGCGGCCCGCAGGTCCGGCAGGAAGAAGAACTCGAGGAACTCCGGGGAGCGGCGGATCTCGTCGATGGAGTGCAGATGGGACAGGAACTGCTCGAAGGCTCTGCTCCGCTTGGCGATGGTCTCGGCGGTGAAGTTCCGGCGCAGCCTCTTCCTGGGGAAGGCAACGCCGGCCATGTCGCAGCCGAAGCGGCAGCGCAGGCGGCGGTTCAGCTGCTCGAAGTCCGAGTAGCGCCGGGCGATGGTGGCGGGGGCCTTGTCAAACTGGCCGGTGCGGATCAGGTAGATGGTGTAGAGCTGCAGGGGGAGCCAGGTGTCAGTCAGTGCCAGTGCCATGGGCACGCTGCTCCTGGGGCCAGCAGAGCCAGGTGTGTGGCCACAGAAGGGCCGGGGGGGGTGTTTGCCCGGGCAGGAGGGAGGGGGCTGGGCTGCCACAGCACCCACCAGCGATAGTTACCTGAGGCTCATCTGAGCCGCCAACACCATCCAAGCAGCACGGGGAAAGAGAAAGAAATAAACGCCAGCCCCGTGGGCCCCCTGCCCCGAGGGAGAGCCAAACCCACACCCACCCTGTGCCCGCCCAGCCATGCCGGGCTCACTCACCACGTACTTGGAGGAGCGCTCGCTGACCACGCTGGCGCTGGTGACCTCGAAGAGCAGCCGCTGCGGTGCCAGGCTGCCCCGCGACCTCCGCCACAGCTCCTGCAGCTGCCGGGTCAGCAGGCTGCCGCCGGGGCGCTCCGCTGCGGGACCCCACTCTGTGCCGGGAGAGGGGTGTCATTGCCCCGCGTGGGGACAGGGCTCTGCCAGCCCCCGACATCTCCGGGCTGCCGGACCCCATCATCGCACGGGTCCCCCCGGGGTGCTGCTGCCCTGGGGAGCGGGGTCACCCCAGTCCCCCCAGCTCACCGCCCCAGCACTTGCCTCCGTCCTCCGCGCCTGCTGCCGCCCCCTGCGCCTGCGGCGGCTCCTCCAGCTCCTCGCTAGCTCCGTCCTCCTCCTCCTCCTGCTCCTCGTCCTCGTGGCTGGTGAAGCTCAGGGTGCCGCTGAGGCGCGTCGACAGCCCCTCGGTGTCGTCCTCCAGCTCCGAGCTCTCCGGGCAGTCCTCGGCCTCGCCGCCGCCTCCCGCCGGCTCGTCCCGGCCGCCCTCACCGGCCAGCGCGTGCCGCAGCCGGTGCAGGATGCGGGCGGCCATCGCTG
>VYXB01002179.1:351176-362020 GCA_013397135.1 Pachyramphus minor | reverse complement strand
CACGGCCGGGTTCGGGATCGGCGCCTGCGGCACCGCCCGGCACGATCGGGATCGGGATAGGCCACTGTGGCATCTCCCGGCACGATCGGGTCAGAGTCAGGGCTCAGCCCGGCGCTGCCCACACCCGCTGCTACCACTGTCTCCTGGCCGAGATGTCCTGGTCAGATCGAGCCCCTGGTACCCGCCCTGGGGCCACAGGAGCCCGCACTGAGGTGCCCAGCACTGTAGGGTCCCAGGGTCTTGATACCCCATACCCTGGTACCCCAATTGCCTGGCACCCCAGTATCCTGACACAGGCTCACAATTCCACTGGGCTAGAGCCAAGTGGGATGTCCCCCAGGCCACCCTGGCACCCGCCACCCTGCCCCTAAGCAGCCTCGCCACGCGCCCTGCGGCCAGACTTCACCCTCGGCGCTCGCCCGGCCTTTTTTAGTACCTGCCCGCTCACTCCTCACCACTTCCTTGGGAATGTCTATTAATATCGAGGAAGCAGCCCAGCTGCTGCCATCACTCTGCCCTGCTTGCCCGCTGCGCCCTGCTCCAGCACCCCGCACCCCACCCAAGCTCAGACGGGACCCCTGTGCTCCCCTGGGCAGGGTGGAATGCACGGGGGGCTGGGCTTGTGCAGTCTCTGGGTCTCACCCAGGGAATGGGGGTCCCAGCAAAACCATGAGCCAGAGAACCCCTGTGTGTCCCAGTCCCTGGGACCTTATGGGACAGGGATCCATCAGCCTGACCCCACTGCACCTCTGAGGCTCAGAGCACCGCAGGCCACGGGCCACTTGGCCAGTGCATCCTCAGAGCCACCAGCCCTGGCAGCGGTGGCTGGCATGCGCTGCACGTGTGAGGGCAGAGCCTTCGAGGAGGCACTGGGCATAACTCCCACTCCCCTGAAGCATGGAAAGACAGAGCCTTTTCTGGACCCAAGTGCCAATGGTGCTGGGGACCCCAAACCTCAGGGCCTATTTTCCAAAATCCTCCAGGGACTTTGTGCCCCAGGTCCCACTGAGGAGTCCTTCCTCACCTGGGGCAGGGGGCTACAGCATGGCTCTGCCTTGGGCCCCCAGAGCAGAAAATGGGAGTGCAGGGGAAGGATGCTGCTCCAGCGAAGCCCACATTCACGCTGGAAGCCTGTCCCAGGCAGAGTTGCAGGTCTGGGGGGCAGTGGGTAATGGTCTGTGCCCCCCTGGGGCAGGGAGGACCCTAACCCCCTTGCCTGGGTGATGCTGACAGCTCCAGAGCTATTTTTAACCCCCTCGCTGCTGAGTTGCCCTGGGCAGGAGGTGCTATGGGGGTGGGCAGAGCCGCCCTCCTGCCACAGCTCCAGTGTCCCTCCAGAGGGCTTGAATTTCCATCCCAGCCTCAGCCCCACGTTAATCCCAGCCCTTGGCCAATAAAGCTTTGGCTAAATTAGGTAAAGGCGCCAGTTGCCAGTGAGCGGGGCCGGGTGCTGCCAGGGTGCTGATAGGCTGAGGGGGCTGAGGGGCAGCAGCTGGAGGCACAGCCCACAGAGCAGATGCTACAAATTGGGGTGCCAGGGATACCTCTGTGCTTCTGGGAGTTCCTGCTGCAGGAGCTGGTGATTCTCTTGGGGTGGGAAGCACAGTAAATTCCCACGATGGTAAGAGCCCCTGTGTGTTGTGTGCCTTGTGCTGTGTGCCAGGATGAGACCTGATCGGGCAGGAGGCACCAGGCACCGCATGCTCCAGGAAATCTGGGCTGCGGAGGTGCCTCTGTGAAGGGCAGTGGGGAGAGAGTCCCCAGGGCTGGGCTGACCGTGGCGGTGAGGGCAGGAAGGCATTGGGGAGGTGGAGGGCACCCCCAGGACATGCCTGGGGGGCACTGTGTGGCTGCCCAGGGTGTGTGGGTTCCCGGGGACTCAGCCCTGTCCGGAGCTCAGGGCTGTGCAGAGGTGGCAGTGGCAGGGGGTGGCTGAAAGCCGAGTGCTGGGTCATGAGACACAGTGTCACCCCCGGCTCCCCGGCCAGCCTGCGCCTCCAGGAGAAACTCGATCAGGGCCAACAGGTGCCACGGCTCCAGCTCCAATGATCCCTACAAGGGGAGCTGAGGAGATTCCAAAAATAGTGCTGCATGCCTAGGATGCTGAGGTTGCACACAGGGACCATGGCCCCTGCACCATGGAGCCCCCCACATGGTGGGGGGCCTGGGCAAGGCAGCTTCCTGCAGCCCACCATGCTCATGGATGCTGGGGAGGCACTGTAACTGTAGGGATTGCTGAGGGCTGTGGCTCACCCCAGCACAGCACTGTCCTGCAGCACGACAAGGGCTCTCCCCACAGCCCTGCACTGTCGGGTGACACTGTGCAAGGTGTCTCTGGCCTGATGTGGGTGGCCATGATGACCCCTTCTCCTTTGTCTTGCAGACAGACCAGCAGGCAGAAGCCCGTGCCTTCCTCAGTGAGGAGATGATTGCAGGTGAGCACAGGGGCAGTGGGGAGAGGGTCCAGCATGGCCATGGTGTGGGGCCCAGCTATGCCCTACTGCCTGGTCCTGACCTCCCTCTCTACAGAGTTCAAAGCCGCCTTCGACATGTTTGATGCTGATGGCGGTGGAGACATCAGCACCAAGGAGTTGGGGACAGTCATGAGGATGCTGGGCCAGAACCCCACCAAAGAAGAGTTGGACGCCATCATCGAGGAGGTGGATGAGGATGGTGAGCAGCCCTTGGTGGCGGGTGACAGGGGTGAGCACTGGGCACTGGGTGGGCAGCCTGACCTGTGCTCGGCTTCCTCCCCACAGGCAGCGGTACCATCGACTTCGAGGAGTTCTTGGTGATGATGGTGCGCCAGATGAAAGAGGACGCCAAGGGCAAGTCTGAGGAGGAGTTGGCCAACTGCTTCCGCATCTTCGACCGGTGAGGGAGGGGGGTGTGTGGGTGAAGTGGCCCGTCCTGCCTGCAGGGGTGAGCAAGGTCACATCCCACCCTCACCCTCCTTCAGGAATGCAGATGGGTTCATCGACATTGAGGAGCTGGGTGAGATCCTGAGGGCCACCGGGGAGCCCGTCACCGATGAGGACATAGAGGACATGATGAAGGACTCAGACAAGAACAACGACGGCCGCATCGACTTTGATGGTGAGCAGCAGCCCTGGCGAGCTGCCTGTGCTGTGCACTGGGGCAGGGCCATGGGCTGAGCCTGCCACTCTCTTGCAGAGTTCCTGAAGATGATGGAGGGTGTGCAGTAAGGGACCAGACATTCCTTGGGCCAGCTGCTGCACCCAGCCCTGCTCCCCCACTGCCCAGGGAGCAGCAGCTCCACAGCACCTGGCCCCCGGCACCGGCTGGGATCCTGCTCCATGCCAGGGCCTCGGTCTCATCCAACGCCGGCGGCTGAGCTTTTCCTCCCATCTGTCACCTGTGGCTTTGGTTCGAGCCTCAATAAAAGAGGAAAGGCTTGAATTACTTGTGCAGGACTTCACTGGGGGTGCATGGTGAGGGGGGCTGCGGCACCGTGCCCCTGCCCTGATCCCCAGGAAGGGGAACATGCCTGGCGGGTGCCCTATGCCAGGCAAGTTCACACAACAGGGCTGTGCTGGAGGAGCAGCACAGGGCTGTGGTTCCCACGGGCTCTTGGGCAGGCGCCAGCACTGAGCTCAGAGTTTCCATTTCGAGCAGCTGGTTCACATGCCAGCGGGTGAGGGAGTGCAGCACCGGCCCCAAGGGTCCTTCTCCAGGGCAGGGCTGTGGGACCACAGGGGTTCTAGGAACCCACATCTCCCACTCAGAGGCCTGGCCTAAAAGGTGTAGGGGCAGCAGCAGCCTCCTCCCTGCAGGGTCAAGGTGACAGTGGGGTCTCTGCATCTGGACAGGCACAGCCTGCTGGACAGCACAGCTCCCTGGGGACCAACTGGGGTGGAGCACAGCAGGGGGAGATGAGGGTAACACAGTCCCCAGCTGGTGTGGGTGGGACCATGGGACCATTGCAGTGCAGCTGGCAGGACACAGCTCAGAGCCAGTCTCATCCCTTCTGCACAGCACTGTGGCTGGGAAACAGATCCTGGGAGGGCCAGGGACCACCCTGGGCATTCTGACCCTGCCCTGTTCTCACGAGGAGCGATGGTGCCAGGCAGAAGGGATAGGTGCCGTGGGCGAGGGGTGGTGGGGACATGTGCAGCAGCACAGGCTGCCCTCTGCAAGGCCACAGCCGGACACCGGCAGCTGGTGCTGCAGCTTGGGGGCAGCGGCGACGGCCCTCGGCTGCGCGAGGAGCGGCGCAGGAGGAGTGCGGAGGCCCGTGAGCTCAGCACTGGTAAGGAGGGGGCTGCTGCACTGGGCAGCAGGCACAGAGTCCCCTGGATCTACACCAGGGCACAGAGGGGCTCCAGGGACACCATGGCTTAGCATTCCCTGTCCCACAGGGCTGAGGCGGGTGCTGCTGGCCGGGGTGAAGCAGGCACCAGCGAGCCCCCCGGAGCGGCGGGAGCTGGAGCGGCTGTGGGTGCTCTTCCTCTCCGCTCTGGAGCTCTTCCTGCAGGACCTACGCAGAGCCCACCACCTCTGCCAGCTCTTCTCCATGCAAGAGGGCGGCATGGCCCCGCTGCGCACTGGGCTGGGGGGCTGGGGGCTGCCTGCCCGGCGAGGGGGGGGTCCCACGCAGCCCCCCCCTGCCCAGGGCTTAGAGGAAGAGATCGAGCAGGTCAGGGCCACACTGGCAGAGATGGAGAGTGGAGCCAACATTCCACCGTGGACAGTGGAAGCCACGGAGACCACACAGCCAGCAGGGATAGGTGGCACTACGGCCAGGGGGGCTTGGGCAGGGCCCTGCACTGGGCACTGCTGTGGGGTGCTCTGAAGTGCAGGTACCTCTGTGCCCCCTGCTCCACAGCCTCCTGCCTGTGCAGGCATTGCTGAGGCCTGCCCCCACACCCTGCAGAGGGAATGGGACCACTCCGGGCCCCCCAAATGTTGATAGAGCCCCTGTTACCCAATGGGGGTCAGTGTTCCTCCCTCCCACCTTGTAGAACCCCCCGCAGAAGTCATAAATGTGCATTTATTTATACATTAACCGTGGCTCGGACTGCAACATTAATTTAAAAACAGCCTATGATACAGAACGCGGGGGGCACCGGGCAGGGGTGGGTATGGTGGGGGTGGTGGTGATGGTCAGGTCTCCTGGCCTTTGGCCTGCTTGTTGTACGTCTCCCTCACGTACTTCTTGTAGGCTGAGGAGAGAGGGGGGACATGGTGATGAGGGTCCCAGAGCAGCTGCCAGGGCTGGACAGGCAGTGGGACACAGCAGGGCTGGGGGCTGTGCTGCTGCCCACCCCAGTGGGGAGTGGGTAGGGGGGGCTCTGCCTCAGGCACTCACCGACTTGGTTCTTCCAGAGCTCAGCCGCGTGTGTGTTCAGGGGGCTCTCGATGTTTGGCTCTGGAAACAGGAGCTGGGTCAGCTGGTGGGGTGACTTCGACACCCCGGAGCCCCGCCCTGGGGAGGAGATTCCCATCCCCACCATCATCCCCTCCCTGAGAACCCCACAGCAGTGCAGTTGTGGGACCCACCTGCCAGCAGGCTCTGGACAGAGAGCAGGATGGTGCGGACGTCGTAGAGCGCCGACCACTTTTCCTTGAGGATGTCGAGGCAGATGTTGCCCTGGGTGTCGACGTTGGGGTGGTAGCAGGGGGTCAGGAACCGCACGGTGGGCGCCGTGTAGGGGTACCCGCTGGGGAACTCCAGCGACAGCTTGTACCGCAGCTCTTCGTAGGGCTGCGAGTGGGGGGTCACAGGAGCAGGAATCAGGGGGGTGTTGGCGAAGACTCCCGGGAAAAGGGGGCACAGGGGAAGCAGAGGACTGGGACCACCCTCAGCTGAAGGGAGGAGGTGGGAGCGGAGTCAGGGCCCTCCCAGCCCTGGATCCTGCCTCTTACCGTGCCGGCGGCGCCGTCAATGGTCCCAATCCACTTGAACAAGTTGTCGGACTCGGGGAAGGCGGAAATGCCTTTGTCACCGGACATCTGTGGGGCAGAACGTCAGGGCGGCCCGGGACTGCCCGAGACCCTCCCGGCCCGACATCCCCAAACCCCGACTCGGCCCCGGGACCCTTCGCGACTCCACTCACCATCAGCGCCATCAGCTCCTGCTGCAGCCTGCGGAGGGGGAAGAGCACGTTACCGGCCGGCCCGGCGGGGCAGCCCCCGACCACAGCCCCCTGTTCCCGTCCCCGCTCACCTCTTCCCCACCGCGCCGCGGGCCGGTGTGGCCCCCGTTTCGGCCGCTTTGCGAGCGGCTGCGCTGGACACGGCGGCGGGATCGGCGTTCTGTGATGCCATGGTGGCTCCGGGGGCACCGACCGGCGCACCCGCCTCCGCCGCCGGTGGGTCACGGGCTGGACGCGGCTCCCCCTCCCGGGCGGCGCCGCACCAAGCTCTGCCCGGTTCCTCCTTCCTGCGCTCGGAGCAGGACTGGGACCCCGCGGGCTCTCCCGGTGCCGCGCAGTGGTGCGGGTTCTCCTAGCGGAAGTCCCCGGTGCGGAGCGGCGGCGCTTAGGGCTCCCTTAGGGCGGCGCAGAACACTCTCCGGTGGCGGCCCGGACACCCCGGTGCAGCAGCGACTCGACCCCGGTCCCGGTCTCTCCTCGACACGATCGTCCCGCACAGCCCCGCCCGCTCCGCGCCCCGTTTGAATGTGTCCACGTGCAGCCCCTCCGCCAATCAGCGCGCAGCCCCGTTCGAGCCGCCCAATCACCGCCCGCCGGGGACGCGGCTCCCACGGTAACGGCCAGCTGCCGCCCATTGGTCGCCGGGCTCCGACGCACCGCACTGTGATTGGTCATTGCCCAGCGAGGGGCGGGGCCGCGAGTCCCGCAGGCTCTTAAAGGGCCAGCCGCCCCCGCCCGGTGCCCAGGAGGCGGCGAGGTGGGTACGAAGCGGTTTTATTTTGGGGGGGGCCCTCAGGGGGCGAGGCCTCAGGGTTCGGGGGGGTCCTCAGGGGGCGGCGCGTCCCCCCCGCGGCGAAGCGTCTCCATGTGTCTCTGCATCTTCTCTGTCATCCAGGCCGGTGGGATGAAGGGTTTCAGCTCCTCCAGCCGCAGGTCCACCGAGTCCCTTGGAAGGGAAGTGGGTGAGACAGAGGGACCCCAAACCCACCATGGACCCCATCCAGTACCAAGCCCAAACCCACCATGGACCCTGGTACCCGCTATGGACCACAACCAGCACCATGCCCAAACCTACCATGGACCCCCAACCAGCACCAAGTCCCCCAAACCTTGGCACCCTCCAACTGGCATGGAACATGGTTCCTCCAGCACAGGGCTCCCATGCAGTGAGGGGGGTCCCCTCAGGGAAGGAGCCCCACGCACAGCAGCATCTCTACTTTGGTCCTCACCTGTAATCCTCACTGGCAGCCAAATCCCGAATGTCCTCTTCGATGAGGAGATAGGCCTGTGGCACAAGGTGAGGGACACCTCAGGGCGCCTGCGAGGGGCGGCTGGGGCAGCACCACCCCCCTCATCCCTGGCCAGCGCTGTCGCTGTGGAATCCAGCTGTGCCTCCCCCCATGCCTGCACCCAAACCCCGCAGGGCAGGGGATGGACCCCGGGGGCAGCTGTGCCCCCCGTGCTCTGCCCTAACCTCCTGCCACAGCCACCTGTGCCGCGGCTCCTCTGCCCTGTGGCGGGCCCTGTGCCCAGCCATACTCACCATCTTGCCCCCAGTGGCCCTCATGTGCTGCTGCTCTGCCAGCCAGTGCTTATCCTGCGGGTCGGCCGCGTACTGCAATAAAGCAGTGAGGACCGAGCTGAGCACGGGCGACAGACCCTTGGCTCAGGGTCCCCCTCCTGTGGGGCACTGTGCCCCCCACGCGCTGCCCGCCGGGGGAGCGCTCGGCTCCGCTCCGCCTGCCCTGCTCCAGCCTCAGCCCTGGCTCCAGCAAAACCCGCCACCTCGGCGGGCACGCGATGCCGTCGGCTCGTGTTCCGTGTGCGAGCCAAGACCTTGGGAATGTGATCCGACATAACAACGAGGGCAAGGGCGAGGGAGTAAATGAGCGAGCCAAAGAGCGCACCCCCGATTCCCACGGGAAACCGTCTGGCTGCGGTGTCTGACCTTAAAGAGGTGGGGATGCTTGATGTAGAGTCGCCCTCTTGTTCCTCCCATCCCGAGAGCTCTGCAAGAGGAACACGAGGGGTGTCAGGGCTGCAGGGAGGGCGGCTGCAGTGGCACGGGGACACCCCTCTCCTCCCCGAGCCCTTCCTACTGCTTTGGAGGCAGAGAAGCGAAGTGACGGGAGGAGTGTCACGGGCTCCTGCCTGGGGACACCACCCTCCATCGACAGGGCCGTTCCTTACTTGTTTGCTCGAGATCCCAGCACAAAGGTTGTGGTTTCAGTCAGTCGGGATGGATCCCACTACAGAGCAATTGGAAAAGGGGCAGCATTAGAAACGAAGCTGGTGCTGGCCACGCTCCACGAGCCTCGGCTCTCTTGGCAGGGAACCTTGGAGCTGCCTGGGAGGGAGGGAGCTGGCTGCAGAGCTCCAGCCTTCCACAGGGGAGGGATGTTACATTGTGTCTGGGCTGATCTAAGCAGTTTCCCTTGTGGGAAAGGCTTGTGGGATTCTCCTGGCTACTCCTGCTCTCCCCAGGTCTCCCTCAGCAGCACCACACTGCGCAGCTACAGGCTACAGTGCCTGGGGAGACCAGCAAAGGCCTCCAGGCACTTTGCTCCTCGTCTTGCCCCCTGCCTGCCCCAGGGCCCCGTGGGGGCAGAGCACAGCCTGCATTGTCCTGTGTTCCTGTAGCCGCAGGCAGAGGCAAAGGGGAGGAGAGGGGGAGCCCAGCAGTGATGGCCAGCCAATACCTTTGGTCCATCCCTTCTCACAGGCTCAGAGACTTTGAGCTTCCACCTGAGGGGAAAGAAAATGCTGTAAGAATGAGGCCCTGCAGAACCAGCACAGTCACCACCAGCAGCAGTGAGTGAGCCCCGGCCCTTCCAGATCCACCCTTGTTCACACCCTCCATTCCCCCAAGGTGCCCGGCTCTGAACCCTCAGCTTTGATGCATTTTCTCCTCTCCCAGTGCCCAGATCCCACCCCTCCCATGCCTCACTGCTCACCCTGAATGGTCCACCTGGATCTTTTCACCCTTTTGGGCCTCTTTAAAACCTCTTCCCTAAAGGCCTTTGCCTTCCGGAGGGGCACACCTCAACCTAAGGCCCTTCCCTGCACCCCGAATTCCCATCACCTCTCTGCATGAGGGAAGGAGATCGTGGGTTTTCTGTGCCTCCCCCATTTGGGCAGCCTTGTTCCCCCTGCCCTCCCCAAACAGGGGCTGTAGCTCAGGATTCCTACTCACGCTGCCACGCCCGAGACCCCGCGGTCGTTCGCCAGGCTCTGTCCTGGAGGACGCCCCTTTCTCTGCATGGAAGAAACCCTTCTGTGACTGGGCTGTGCTGGCTCAGGGAACCTTCTTGGCAACCCTCCCCATCCCAGGGAAGCTGCTCCTTTTGTCAAGGGCAGAAATGGTCCCTGGCACCAGAGCAAGCGCCTCTCAGGCCTCACAGAAGCTGCCTGTGCACTCATACAGTGGGAATGGCCAGGAAGGAGGACCAGACTTGCCAAAACATAAAATCCCTCATGCAGAAAACCCTCATACCTTTTTGGGAACGGGGCTCCCTCGACGGCTCAGCTCCTCATCCATCTGTCTGGCACGCTGGAAGAGGAAGGGAAGTGGGATGAGCAGGGCCCTTCTCCCCTCCTGGTTGCCTGCATCCCAAAGACCAGGTAAATGCTGACCCTCTCTCCTCTGCAGGTAAACATTGATCCCAGCCCACACTGATGAGCAGCACCAAATCATAGGAAGCAGCACCTGAGGTTCTCTTTGCCCTGTATTCCCCCCCAGCCCAACATCCCCTGCTCTGCCTCTGCACTACTGTGCTGGAGGACAAGAAGAGGCAGAAAACAAAAGGGATTCCAACCCTTCTCCCAGCTCTCACAAGTCATTTAAGCCTCTGGGTACAATCACAAAGTTTACCTTTGTCCCTGCCTGCTCATGGGGCAACCTGGGAACCACCTTTTTGCCGTCGGAGAACAGCAGTTTGGCCTGCAAGAAGAGAAAGAAGGTTCCAGGTGCAAAAGCACAATCTGAGCATCATAACTCTGGTCAACTGGCAGAAAAGCAAGATGTGCAGGAAAAAATCCTGCCCCACACCACCAGGACCCTCTGATGGGTGCTGGTCTCTGTGGGAGGTCCAGCTGCATGCCATGTTCTGACAGCAGCAGTGAAAAGTGGCAGCATGAGCTGCCCAGCCCAGACTGCTCCCCTCTTCCCAGTGAGAATGAATCCCAGCACAGCAGCCACACAAGGGCTGTGCATGTCCCCTCACAGTGACAGCAAAGCTGTTAAGAGGGACACATCCTGGGCAGTCTGCTCTGCTCAATCAGGTGCCCAGGAACACCCACCTGCTCCAGGCAGCTCCGACAGGTCTCCTGGATGAGCTGCTCCGGGTCCACCTCCTCCCCAACATTATCACGCACATTGATTGCTGCTGTCTGGAAAAACTGGAGAGGAGAAGGCAGGAGAGGGTGAGAGCCTGTGCAGCCGGGCAGTGTCGGGGCAGGCACAGGGTCCAGCTCCCACAGACCGGCGCAACGGCCTCGGTGACAGCCCAGGTGTCCCCACACACCTTCTGCCCACCTGTGCCCTGCACTCACCTTCATGTACTTGTTGAAGACGCCCCGGATCTCCTCGTTGATGCTGGGCTGCAGCACAGCGCGCAGCAGGTCCATGGACACGCTCGGGTCCGTGAAGCTGCGGGTGGAGGGGTCAGACGGGGGGCGCGGAACCCCCCTGCCCCGGCCCGGTCTAACCCAGCTCCTCCCTCCGTCCCC
>VYXB01002179.1:258821-351167 GCA_013397135.1 Pachyramphus minor | reverse complement strand
CCTCCCCGCAGCCCCCCGGCCCGGCCCCCGCCTCACCGTGCTGACCAGCTGCTCCTCGGCATCGCCCGGGCCCTCCTCGCCCGGCGGCCCCGGCTGCTGCTCCGCATCGCGGGCGGCGCCCATGGCCCCGCTCCCGGCTCCGCTTGCGAGCGACCGGATGCGCGGGGATCCCGCCCTACATCATCGGGCCCCGACGGATGTGACGCCGCAACGGGACCGGCCCGAGCCCGGGGCGGCAGCGGGGACCCCCGGGGGGACACACGGCGTGTGCCCGGGGCAGGGGACCAGCCTTGTTTTAAGCCTCGGCGCCCGGTTCGTGCAGTCCCGCGGACACGCCCGTGGGTGCCAGGTCGTGCCCGAGCGCTCGGCGATAAAGAAGCCCCTCGTTCCAAAGAGGTAGCAGCTTCACGGCTCCAAATCCTCAGCCCCAAAGCGTTAAACTCACCCCGTCCCAGCCTGAACAGGACCTGTCGCGGGTGGAGCTGGTCACACGTGGCCCGTGCCCCCTGAGAGCCGAGTACTTGCCCCTGCAGGAGTGTGAATGCTGGTCCTTCCATGATCTTTGTGTCCCTTGTGTAATTTTCCACCTCTCATCTTTCTGGAATCTCATTGTTTCTCTGAGCAAACACCCCAAACCAGCATTTCCTCATCTTGTTTAACGTGTGTAGAATAGTCAAAACAACCTGTCTGTTGTTTTCTAGATCGTCTTACCTCGTGTCATGATCAGCGAGAAGCTTTTCTGTTGGGTCAGCTGGACATCAATTTGCATTAAAAAAACATTTGCTGTTTTGCTGGTAGTGTTTTTCCTTGTTCCAAGATGACTTGGTGAGATAAACAAAGCAAAGGGGATTTCCCAAGGTGCAGGATGCCGAGGCTGCTCGGGGTCTTGCTATGCAGAGCAGAGATGTGTTCCAGCAGCTGTCTCCAGGTGCTATTCCTGCTCTTTGTGCCAGTGGGGCACCCCTGAGCCATGCCACAGAGGGAAGTGGGATATCCCTCCCACCGGCCTTCCACACACTTTTCATTTTTGTTCAGGTAGCACCTGGACGTGGCACTTGTTGCCATGATCTACTTGACAAGGTGATAGGTCAAAAGCTGGATTCAATGATCTCAGAGGTCTTTTCCAACCCAAATGATTCTGTGGTTCTGTGATCCCCGTGCTGGTGCCTCTGGAGGTTGTTTTGCTGTTGTCTCTCAGCTCCTGTCACTGCAGCCTATGGCTGTGTCCCCTCAGTGTGACTCTCCTTTTGTAGCTGTCAGCCCAGCAGTGACCACACTGGGCTCCTGTGGGAGCCTGGAGTGGCTGTGGGAGCAGAGGCTGCTGACTCACAGGGCTCACATGCTGGAAAAGGTTCCTGCCCTTGTCCCCTTCCTGCTGCTTTGGCCGGGGCTGCACCAGCCCAGGGTGAGCTCAGGCTGTTACACCAATCCAGCGATGGATGTGAGCCAACAGAGTCACCATCAGCATCAACATGACTTCATTCTCAGCAGCACTGGGCTGCTTGTGTGCTTCTTTTGGTTGCTCCAAATTGTTAGCAACAAAAATTAGACATTGCCCAGAGGAGAAGAAAAATAGTTGTGGCTATAGGAACATCCAGGGAAAGGTGAGGAGAATGGTTCTGTTAACCCATGAGAGTGGCTGTGCTCTCTACCCACTGTGAGTGGGCAAGTTGTCCTTGTATTGGTTTGAATCAAGTAAGACTTGGGCCAAATCTTTCCAATTAACAAGAAGACTTAAATCCTGGAACAAATTCTCAAGGAAGGAGCTACCACTTTTGCAGGGAGAGGGATGTCTTTTTAAGAGCATGTCAGAACAATGTCTGTCAGGGATCACTTAAATGTAACATACATTTAGTTGTCCCAAAGCCCAGACCAAATTCTACTGACTGTGTCTTATGGAAAGGGTGATTGGGCATTGGAATGGGCTGCCTAGAGAGGTGGTGGAGTCACCATTTCTGGAGGTATTTAAGAAAAGACTCGATGTGGCACTTAGTGCCATGGTCTAGTAGACAAGCTGGTGTTAGGTCATAAGTTGGACTTGATAATCTTAGAGGTCTTTTCCAAACCGGCTTGATTCTGTGATTCTGTATCTGGTGAGGTACCTAGTGGGGTGTCTCCTCCAGTCCACGATTTTTAATGGTAATTTTTCCATGGATCTGTGTGGTAGGTGCACATGACAAAACGTGCCATCCTGTGCATGTCTGCCAGACATGAACGGCTGGTTCACAGCTGAGGTTACCCAAGTTCCTCTTTGATTTACAGGCTGACTTTGGAGAAGTCCCCTCTGTCCCTCTGTGTCCTCAGGCATTTATTTCAGCAGAGCCATTGGCTTGTCAGACGTTCTCCTCCATGAGTTCCCTAAACGTCATCCAGGATTATGGTCTGCTAAAACAGAAACGTGCCAGGATGACGCTGTTGTTCCCACGAGGAAGGAGGAGCTGCTGGGTGAGCACTGGGACGGCGGCAGCTCTCTCCACTGCGGCAGTCCCGGGGTTGGTAGGAGCCCTGTGATCCCTCAGGTTGTTCCAGATGGTTTTCCAGGTGCGTGGAAGGGAGTTGGCAGGGTGTTCTGCTCGGCAGTGATTAACAGCCACGCGCAATAAGCACCGGGCTGTCGGGTTCTGCCGGGGAGCCCCGAGGTGTGGAGCACCAGACCTCCAGTGGACACGGGCGGTTCACGGAGGAACTGCATCCGCCTTGAGTCATGGCAGGAGGAGAAGGATGAGCCTGTAGTTAAAGCATTTTTCTTGTCCATAAGCCCTCTTCCCACACAGGTTTGGCAGGCGTGGAGCTGTGCTCCTCTCGCGCTGCCCCAGCGTCGACGTGATGCAGTGTTCATGGAAAGCTCTTTTAGCATGAATTTGCCTTCCCAGTGCTCCTGTCAAGTGCCAGCTCTTGCTTGGAGTCATAGAAATCATGTCGAGCTCAAACCAATTAATTTCACTCACCCCACAGATGCAGATTTAAACTCTGTCTTTTGATCCAGCAAGTCTGAGCCATTCGTGCTTGCTGCTGATGTGTCCTGGGCAGACCAGTCCTTAAGTTCTCCTATCTTATTCATTGCACTTTAGTTTGTGTGTAATTCAGGAAGAGATAATTAAATAGGGAAGGAAAGAATTGCAAAATCAGATTCCAACTGGCACTCCTGGGTGACTGAAGAATAACTTAATGTAAATGGTTAGTGTTGACAGAATTGAATCTTAATTAAGCTTAATCTCCTCTCTCAAACATACTGAAAACTCTGGGCCACATGGGGCTGCTCTGTGATAATGGGGCACTTGGGGAGGCCACAAAGCAGAAGGACTGTGGGGCCAGGGGACAGTGTTAACTTGTTGAGATTTTCAGCTCACTCATTTGGGTGCCCAGACCTGGCAACTGAGAGTAGGGACACCAAAAGAGCTGGAGCACTCTGCTTGGGAATGGGATGGCTCAGAGACCGGTTCTCAAATGAAGCCTTGAATGTTGGGCCCGCAAAAATCTGCAAACAGTGTCCCACGTGTGAGACAGCAGCCTTGAATGAGGGGCATTTGTGTGTGGAAAGAGGGAGCTCTGGGTGCTGCTGCCAGGTGAGTGCTTTTGCCCTGTGCTTGTTCTGTCTGGGATGGCAGGACTGGGTGGGCTCCTGCCTGCAGCAGAGCCCAGCACTGGGGCAGAGCCTGGTGTTGGGGTCACTGCTATTGACCAAGGTCATATTGGGATTCCTCTTGAAAGTAGCAGTGAAGAATCTGCCTCTGTGCAGTCCTTGGTTTCCCCTTCCCTCCTCTAGTCCCTGCGCTGTCCTACTCAGAGAGCAGCCAGCTCTGGATCCTGCTCCAGCCTTGGCTGTGGGTGGAGAGAGGCAGCTGGAGTTGCTCTCCCATAAACAGAATTACAGCCAAATGTGGGAGGTTCCTGAAGTCACCTGTGAGCTGCCTCCTCCCACTCCTGGACCCGGGCTGCCTGCGAGGCACTTTAAATTGCCACCTGGCACAGCCCTGGACATAGACTTGGGCAGCAGGATGGCACGAGGCACCCTCCTGCTGGGGCTCCTTGCCCTGTGGGCACAGCTGCAGGCAGCACCCATCGCAGGCAAGTGTGGGCAGGTGGGAAGCCTGGGCCTCTTGGGGGCTTAAGAATATTATTCCTTATTTTCATAGAATCACAGAATGGTTTGGGTTGGAAGGGACCAAAGCACCGGAGGGGTTTGCAGGTGCTGGCAGGTGCCAGGTAAGGGTGAGGGCCAGGGAAGCTTTGTGGGAGTGGGACGGGATGAGCCCGGGCATGTGGGGCTTGCTGCAGTGCCAGGGTGGGCTGTGGCATGGTGCCATCTCTCCCTGACTCCTGCATGCAGACAGAGGCACAGGTGGGTGATGGCTGCAGGGCAGTGGTACCCAGGAGGGCCCCTCGGGCACTGGTCCCACCACAACTCTGCCATGTGCTGGGAGGCACCAGCGTGGCCCTTGGGCTGAGCTGCCCTGGCTGTGAGGGCAGGAACTGTTGGGCAGAGCCCTGAAAACCCACCAGGAACAGGTACAGAGGAGAAGGCAGCCACAGCTGGGGCAAACCAGGCTGCTGGGTGGGGGCAGTGGGTGGGAGGGCAGAACAGCAGGGCTGACACTGCTGCTTTCTCCTTCATCCAGAGTTCCATGGAGCAGCTCCTGCCGGGTGGCCACCACCAGGGGAGCCCAGAAATGCTCTGATGGGTAAGAGCCATGTGCCTGGGGAAGTGGCCAGTGCAGTCCCTGATCCACAGCCTGGCAAGGTCGTCTCATGTGGGAAGCAGGAGCTGTGTGCGGAGCAGGTGGGTAAGGACCAGCTCCTGCATGGGTCTGTGCCAGCAACTGCTGCAAATCCTGCACTGGGGAAGCTGGACACGGGGAAGAAACCCGGTTCAGTGGAGAAACCAGCATGTGGGGGAAAGACTGAGACTAGGGAAAAAACAGAGGTTGTAGCAAAGCCGGAGACTGGAGGGAAGCCAGTGGCTGGTGAGCAGCCGGCATCTGGAGAGAAAACTGTGCTGGGGGAGAAACCAGAGGCTGGGGTGAAGCCAGAGAGCGAGGGAGAGCGTGGGGCAGGAGAGAAGCCTGGATCTAAGCAGGATGACAGTGAGGAGGATGATGTCAATGATCACCACAACGGTGAGGACAATGGTGATGATGGTGACAGTGATGGTGACAATGAAGGTGACAATGACAGTGATAACAACGGTAATGAAGGTGATAAAAATGAGCTTCACGATGGCAATGACGATGATAGTGACAACGACAGTGATGATGATGAGGGTGAGGATTCCAATAGCAATGAAAATGGTGATGATGGCAACAGTGACCGTTACTACAGTGATGAAGATGGTGATGATGGTGACAATTCCAGTAGCAATGAAAATGGTGACTCCAACAGCAATGAAAATGGTGATGATGGCTACAATGACCATTACAATTTCAGTGATGATGATGGTGATGATGGCGACTATGGTGACTCGAACAGCAGTGAAACTGATAACTTCAGTAGCTATGAAAATGGTGCTGATAATGGGGATGCGTATTTTAGATTGTGAGGGTATCATTGCCCAGGGATTTCCAGGGATTTTTAGGTCCCTCTTTTGCGGCACACAGCTGGGGCTACCAGATTTTGTGATTGATCTCTGCCAATAAATGTATCTGATGGAGATGAAAGCTCAGTGTCAAAAGTTGCTTTAACAGTTTGGCAACACAGATGGGACACTCGGTCACTTGCCCATTTCAGTCCTTCTGAACTCCAGACATTCAAATTCCTGGCAGTGGATGATTTCCCCCAGGAGTTCTGGAGTAAAAAAAAGACTGAGTAGTGAGTGTTAAATCTCTAGAGCAGGTTCAAGTCCTCTACGAGTTTGAGTTTTGTGGTTTTGGGAAAGAAGACAAATGTTCCTGGCATAAAGAAGGAGACACCCTCGGCCAAGGTACTGCAGAACTGGGAGAAGATAGTTGACACTACTAAATGATCTCAAAAGTGCATGGTGATATTATGTCAGGAGGAATGGCCATATATTACTCCATGTGGGTACGGTCCTTCAGCTCAAATGCCAACCCCTAACCATGACAGAAACTGGGAGGCTGCAGTGTGTGTGCTCTGTGCAGCACCTGCACTGCCTGAGTCAACCATCACTAATGTACCACAACACCCAACTTCTGCTGCAGCACAGAATGGGATTTTTGCAGCCACACACCCATGGGTGTGTTCTTTATGGCCCTATTATAGGAGGAAGATAAAAAGAAATTTGCATTTCCTTGGGAAGGAACAATAATCCATTAACAAACTACCACAGGGGTATAAACATTCTCTAAATGTTTATAGTAATGCCCCTGGGAAGAAACCCAATTCAGGGAAAAAAAGAGCACGTAAGGGAGAGGGAAAAGCAAAGCTGGAGACTTGAGGGAAGCAGTGGGGGTGACTGCCCCAGGCCTCCTCCTCTGCCTCACTCTGCCAGCGCTGGTCCCGGGCACCAGAGTGTTTTGGGCAGGACCTTCTCTTTCCCAATAAACCCCACACTGGCCACTGGGTGGGTATGACAAGCTGTCCTTGGTCAGTGCCTGGCACAGCCAGGCCAGCGTGGCTGCCCCAGCCCTGTCCTGGAACAGAGACCTCTGGCATCTGCTCCTGCCCAGCATGGCCTTGGCAGGGTCCTGTGGTGAGCTACTCCATGCCCAAGACCCCCAGCACCCTCCAAAAGCAGCTGCCATGGCAGAGCTTGACCATGAGCCACAAGGACAGGGACCCCATCCCTCCCACGGGGACTGAAGATCCCAGAAAGGCTGGCAGGGGCTTGCAAGGAGACAGAAACAGCAGGAGCCAGCCAGTGTTCATCACAGACTGGGTTTACTGGGAGGTGGGGGCCACAGAGACCCCCATGGTCAGCACAGAGCTGAGGGCGAGGGGGTGGAGTTGGGATCAGGGTGCTGGATGCTCATCCAGCAGCTGATGGAGCCCTCCATGGCTGGCTGTCCATCTGTCCAGCTGTTGTCTGTCTGGTGTGGGTTGGCTGCACACTCTGGGTCCTCAGTCCAGGTCCAGGTGGGGGCTAGGTGAGTTCTGGAGAAAGACAGGAATCTGTGTTCAAGCCCTCACTTTGTAGCACGTCAGGGCACAGCTGTCAGCCCACAGTGGGGCCCTGGGGCTGAGGGCTCCAGAGACCCCAGACACCCCTCCCAGGAAGCTGTGGGGAGTTTGCCAGTCACTTCTGCAACCTGCAAGGATGTGGGGGGGGAAAGCACTGCTGTGCAGGATGCTGCACCCCAGCCACAGCCACTCTGGTCCCTGTGCCCACGGCCACACACCCTCCTGCAGTGCTGTCCCACTGCTCCCACATCTGCCTGTGCCCACCCATGCTCACCTGTGCCCCCCTTCCCACCTGTGCCCACCCATGCCCACCTGTGCCCTCCCATGCTCACCTGCAGAGACCAGACGGGCCCAGAGGCAGCAGAGCCCCAAGAGCAGGAGCAGCGACAGCAGCCGCATGGCAGGGACGGGCAGCGTGGGGGCTGCCTCCCTGGGCACAGGCAGCGTTTTAAATCCTCCTGGGGCAGAAGGTTGGTCCCCATGACCCGGCCAGTGCCCCAGCACCTGACGTGCTCCATCCGAGCGTGAACGTCCCCTCATCCCCTCCCTCCTGCAGGCAGCTGCTGCTGGACGAGCCTCAGGGGAGGCACGAAGGTGCTGAGCCCTGTGCGGCCCTGAGAGAACCACACTGTGCCACACGACAGGAGCAACCAATGAAATCTCCTGCTGCAGGGGACAGGTAGGGGTCAGGTGGCAGCAAGGGGCCGGGGGACCCTGCCTGGGGCTGGCCTGGCTGAGGCGGCTCCCTGGCCGGGTGCTGTGGAGCAGCCCGTGGTGCCCTGGCAGCTCTCCGGGCATTGTTCTGCCTCTGGGAACAATCACTGGTTCCTGAGGGACGTCCTGTGACTGGACACGGTCCACAGCCCTGCACTGCCACCAGCCCCTCAGCCCTGCATCTCCCGGCCAGCCTGGAGACCAGGAAAAGCCAGAGGGGCATGGGGTCCTGGTGCTGGGAACAGGGAGGTAGGGGCTCTGGGCGGGTACTAGGACTTCAGGGCTGAAGCACGGGGTCCTGTGTCCTTGCCAGAGGCAGAGTGGATGCCCAGATTCCTGTCAGGAGGTGCTGGAGCTGCCTCTTGCCTCCCACTCCCTTCCACGGGGCTGATGGGATCAACCACCCCGGCCACTGCGAAGTGTCGCAAGGACGGCGGCACCGGAGCTGCCGGGGCTTTCCCTGACGGTCCCTTCCGGGAGCGCCTGTCCCTGCAGGAGGGCTCCACGCCCCCGCCCGGGCAGCTGCCTGCACGTGTGTGTACATGTGTGTGCACACGTGGAAGCCAGGTGCGCACACGTGTGTGTGCGTGTGGAGTCCATGCTCCGCGTGTTCTCGCTCTGTCCCTCGGCTCCCCTGGTGCATCCTGGCCTAGGCAGGAACATCATCCTGGTGGCACAGTGTCGCCCCTGTCCCCATCCCACTTGGGCATCTGCCCTGGGTGTTCCCTGAGCGCCCTGGTCACTGTTTTCCCACTGTTTGGAGAAGATCTGGCTGGTGGCTCTGCCCCCTTGGCAGTGCCAGTTGCTCACCCTGCAGATCCCTGGTGGCAGGACAGGGCAGGGCAGGGGGTACCTCTGAGGGGGTTTCTATCACGTGCAACCCCAACATCTACCTGGGAACAGCACCCCCTCACACCCACCATGCCCCAAACGCCAGCAACCCCTGGGACCAGCTCCACATCCACAGCGGTGCTGCCCCAGCCTGGCCACGGCGTTACTGCCGGTGCGAGGACAGCTGGAACTGCTCTGGAAGATGCCATCAGTCATTCCAGGGATCACCCAGCTGTGATTCCCTGTGGAGATAGCGGGAAAAATGCAGCCCCGGTGGATTCTGGATTCTGTGGCCCTACCTTCCTGTGGGTGCGGGGCTGGGAGTCCCTGTGCCACCGGGAATGTGTCGGATGGCTCAAGGCAGTGGGAGATGTACCAAGGGTGGCTGCTGAGCCGCGTCCCGGGACTACCAGAGTCCCTGGGCGGGGGACCCTTCCCACTGCCCACCCTGACCCTGTGCTCCCGACCACCTCCGACGTGTCCCTCCGGTCTTGCTCCTGCCCTTCTCGGGACTGGCCACGTCACCGTGTCTCATGCCGGGATTTCGGCCAGGATCTCGTTTTGGGGCTTTAGAGGAGAGGGAGGACAGGCTGCGGTGGGGTGCGGGCGGGGGGTGGCAGCACCCCCCAAACACCCACCCCGAGTCCGACTTTCCTGGCCCCTCCCCATGGAGCTTTCCTTGCCCTCCGCTTCCCCCTTGGGACAGTAATTACGGCAGTAATTAGGAAGGCAATTATTCCTGCTGAATGGAAACAGCTTAATCTGTTTCTCCCTCCTTTTGGCAGGTTTCACTCCACGCCCGCCCACAGGTGACGGTGGGTGCCACCCAGCCCAGCGCCTGGAGCCCTGCACTGCTGTGGATCCGGACCCTGGCTGGAAGCCTGGAGGGCTGTGAGCCATGTGCCATTCCCAGGGAATGCTCCCTGCACCAGCACGACGAAGCTGCCGGACCCCAACCTGCTGCCAGGAGCGGGAGGCTGCCAGGGGGGCACAGGACACGGCTCAGGGCAGGCAGTCCCTGGGAGTGGGGTGGGTGAAGGGAACATCACTGTCCCGTGGGACCTTCAAGAGCCATGATGGCAGGCAGCGAGGTGATACCCACAGGCTCAGCCCCGTGTGTAGGTCCATCCCACCTGGGATGCTGTTTGTCACACTTGAGGGAGCACGAGAGAAAGGGCTGAAGGGGCACAGCACTCTGCTCTGGCACAGCCTCTCCCTAGGCCCTGCACTGCAGGGAATGCAGCATGCCATGCCCCTGCCCTTCCCTGGCTGATGGCTGCACTAGATCCGGTGGCTTTCCATGCCCTGGCATGGCACTGCCACCCTCACTAGCAGCAGAGAGGCCAGTGCCAACCTCCCCATGCCTGTCGCCACCACAGGCTTGTCCCTAGGAGACTGCAGCTGCTGCCGGTGGTGGCCCCAGCCTGGGCACCCAGCTGTGCTCCCCAGGAGCCACCCTGGGACAGCTGTCCCGTCCTACCGGTCCCCCTGGCTCCAGGGATGTGGCCAGAATGCCACTGGGGAGGCTGGGCCCTGCCTAGGTGTGGCTCGTTACCTGCATGGCAGGAATTACCTGGGCTCAGGCGACAGCCCTGCTCCCTCTGCCCCGCCCGCGCACCTTAAATCCCAGCCCACCACACCCAGGGCCAGACCCGGCCATCCAGGGCACCATGGAACTGCTGCCTGGCTGCCTTCTCCCCCTCCTCCTCCTCGCTGCCCTGCTCCCCCTCACCACACGGTCCGGCCCGGCCCCGCACGGACATGGACGAGAGGAGCTGGGGATGGGTGAGTGTGGCCAGGCCATGGCCTGGGGACAGGGACACCTGAGTGCTGCTCTTGGCCAGTGCTCCCCACTGCCCCGTGTGCTGCCAGGTGCCTGCAGGGGTCTGGGGCTGTGGGTGCCCGGGGTCCGGCCCTGGGGCCCTGGGGGGCTGCTGAGGCTCCCACGCTGCGGCTCTTCCCAGCGTTCTGGCCACTGTGTCCCACAGCAAAGCCTGGGTACTGCTACCACATCTCGGAGGTGGAGGACCCGCTGGATGAGGCCTGTGGCGCCTGCCGCATGGACGCCTCCTGTGCCCGCTGCACCAGCGATGCCGACTGCCACGGTGCCACCAAGTGCTGTCCCGGCAAGTGCGGCTACACGTGCCAGGAGCCAGTGCTAGGTGAGGGGTCCGTGCCATGGTGATGGGGCTCTGGAGCAGCAGGGGTAGGTGGCTGGAGGGGTGTTAGTTCACACCGGGAAGCAAACTGGGAAGGGAGGTCCCTGGGATGCTCCCAGGGTCTTGCCAGGTCCTTGCAGACCATGAGGGGCACCGTGGTGTGCGGTGGGAGAGTGTCCCAGCTGCTGGTGCGTGGGGCCGTGGGGCTGCTGGCACAAAGGGTTTGGCAGTAAGGAGGGACTGGAACTATGCAGACCTTTCCAGAGGCAGCACTGAGGGTGGCAGCATCCCTGTCCTGCCCCTGGCTCAGCCTGTCCCCTTTGGACCATGCAGACTTCTGCTACCTGCCCTCAGTCTGTGGGAACTGCAAGGCGCTCTTCCGCCGCTTCTTCTTCAATGCCTCCAGCCAACAGTGTGAGGAGTTCATCTACGGCGGCTGCGGCGGCAACAGGAACAACTTTGAGACCAAGGGCGAGTGCTCCCAGGCCTGTTCCCACGTTGGTAACTAGCAACATGCCGTGGGCCACAGATGGAGGCTGCTCCTGGCCCCGCTGCTGACATCCCATGTCTCAGTTCCAGGTGACTGATAGTGCTGGCCCGGGGGGTGTAGTGGCCTCTGCAGAGCCCCAGCCCAGGGGAAGCTGCTGCTGGTGGTCACATCCCTGACCCTGGAGGGAACCATTGCCTGTGGGGCTGGTGGCAATGAGTGCTGTTGGCTGGAGTGGCCATGCTGGGGGGCTGCAGCTTGACTGGGGATGCTCGCTGGCCTGAGGACAGGGACATGTGCCCCATGATGACAGTATGGCTGCCCCCTCCTGTGCCATGGTGCCTGACCAGAGGAGCCCATCCCTCCCCTCAGGCTGTGACACTTCAATACAAGGGTGGGTCCTTGGATGAGCACGTCTGGGTCTCGTCCTTCCTGCTGGAGCAGGCAGTGCCCATCCCTCTTGGCTCCCCTCCCTCATGGGGACTGGGTGATGGGTGCCTCCAGCAGCACAGCATGGTAGCCCCGTGGCTCATGCAGCCACCACCCTGCAGCTCCCTCTGCCTCAGATGGGCTCCCAGCCCAGCCTTGCCCTTGAGCTGCCAACATGACATGGCTGGGAGCTGAAGCCACTGAATGGAGGAGGAATGGCCACCAACTCAATGGGTGCCCGTCCCCAGCCTGCCCTGTCCCAGGTCTGTGTCTGCACCGCTTCACTGGCTCTGTGGCACCAACCCTGGCAGGGGCTGAGCCCCCTGGCCCTGGGGATGCTCCTTCCCTGGGAGCCATGGTTGATTCCAGGCTGCTCCAGGAGGATCTGGGGCAGCTGGAGGAGGCCAAACGCACATTTTATTGCTGGAAGTGATGTGGAGGGGACAGGTCAGCTGAGGCCTGTGACTGTCCCATGTCCCCTAACAAAGGTGTCTTCCTGCTGCAGAAGAGCTGCTCTCCCATCACGCAGCATCTGAAAAGGAGGACGTTCTTTTAGGGAGCCACAAGGCTGGAGAAGTGAGGGACCAGTGGCCATGTTTGCAGCCATGCTGGCCAGCTCTGTGAGAGCTTCCTCCTGCTCCGTGTCCCATGTGATTCCCTTGCCCCGAAAGTGCATCTGCTGGGAGCAGAGCAATGGGGCAGCAGCAGGAACCAGCCTCACAATGACACTGAGCTTGGAGCGTGCTGAGGGCTGTGCCCTTCACACAGGTCTGGCTGACACCCTGCACGACCTGGTGCCAGCCCTGGTGCTGGCCCCGTCCTTACCACCGGGCACCCGCGTGCAGACGTGACCACAGCCATTGCTGCAGCACTTGTGGCCCCAGGGACACTCCTCGTCGAGGCTGCACAGGTCCAGACACGGCCCACGGACCGTGGGCACAGGGCACGCTCCACCTCTGCCTGCAAGGCAGAGCACCCTGCTGTGGGGCACCCGGCTGGGACACCCCACGTCTCCCTGGGCAACACCTGAGTTCTCTGTCTCACCTCCGGGGGTGTCCTTGCAGATGCGGCCACAGCTGGTGCGGGTGCACCTCTGGCCCCAGGGACACTGCGAGTCGGCCTCGCACTGCTCCGTGCACCGCTCGGCACCAAGTGGTGGCACAGCCACGGTGTCACGCTCTGCGGGCAGGGCAGGATGGTCACCTGGGGACTCTGAGCTGAGGCTATGTGTGCTCATCAATTGCACAGAAAGAAAGGGAGGCATGGGAAGAAGGACAGGGGCAGATCATATCCCTGGAGGCTGTGGGACCATTTCAGCAGAACCTGCACAGGTTCACAGCACGGGATCCCCNCATATCCCTGGAGGCTGTGGGACCCCATGGGCACAGCCATTTCAGCAGAACCCACACAGGTTCACAGCATGGGATCCCTATTGGGATCGGAGGGCCAGGATGCCCCAAGGAGTGAGTGCTGAGGGGATGCTGGGCTCTATCACCACTGGGGCAGAGGGTACAAGAGGCTGACCTTGCAGAGAGGCTGGCATGCAGACGTGACCACAGCCGTTACTGCAGCACTTGTGGCCCCAGGGACACTCCTCATCGAAGCTGCACAGGTCCAGGCATGTCCCCCCTTCCCTGGGAATGGGGCACACTCCCACTCTGCCTGCGAGGCAAACACCCATCTGGGGAACACCTGGCTGGGGCACCTCACCGTGGGGCACCCCAGGGTGGCCCTGCATGGCTCCCAAAGGGCCTGGCTGGTTCTCACCTCCAGGGATGTCCATGCAGACATGGCCACAGCCGATGCTGGTGCACCGCTGTCCCCGGGGACACTGTGAGTCGACCTCACACTCCTCCACACACTTGCCATCAGAACTGTCCTGGGTCTCTGCAGGGGCATGGAGACCCACTGTCACCTTGCTACTCTTGGGGGGCTAGAGCCAGCTGCCCCTGAACAGGCTGTGCCTGCTACCTCTGGGCATGGCCACGCACTCCCAGCCGCAGCCTGTGTCACAGCACTTCTCCTCTCGCCGGCAGACACTGTCATCCAGGCACTGGCTCCCACGCCGGCGCCGGGGGTCCCAGCATGGCTGTGCCCGGGGACACTCCCCAGGGTGCTCTACTAGAGGAGGGCACCTGGGTTAGGATGAGGGTCCCAGCCCTGCTCTCACTTTGCTCTCCTGTGCTGGTGGCCGGACTGCCGCGCTCACCTCGGGCAGGGCGGGTGCAGCGCATGGCACAGCCAGAGAAGCAGCATTTCTCCTGCCGGGGACAGTCCCTGTCGTGGGTGCAGGAGTCCTGCTCCGTGCATGGCTCCGAAGTCTGCTGTGGTCTCATCTTTGGGCACTCGCCAGGTTTGTCTGAGAGGAGCAGGAAGGGGCAGCAGGGGCAGAGGGACCATACCATGCTGTGGGCACCCCCTTTTCTGTAGCCACAGGGCACCCTGAAGGCTGCACTCTGGGGGTCTGAGCACCTGCCCTATGGCAGCACCATCCCACATCCTGCCCCCAGGAACTTTAACATGCCTGGCATGTGGAAACCTTGTCCTGGTAAGCCTTTCCTCACCTGGTTCGGGGGCCAAGCACACGGGGCCACATCTGCTGCTCCTGCAGCACTTTTCAGCCCCTGGGCACTGCCAGTCCTGGATGCAAGTGGTGCCACATGGGGTCATGGCCAGTGGAGCCTCCTCAGCCAGTGGGCAGATGCCTGGTTTTTCTAGGGGCAGGAGGCAGCAGGGTTGCAAACAGCAGCAGTGGGTCTTTCCCACCCAGTCCCACAGTTCCTGGGGCTGAGGGACACTCCTGTGTGTATCTGGCACCTTGGGATGGGGGCAGGCAGACATAGTCACAGCCACTCAGGCAGCACTTCTCCTTGCCAGGGCACTCGCCATCGTGCCAGCACCAGGCTCTGCAGTCATAACTGGGGAACAGCCCAGCACGGGCCGGGCAGAATCCGTCCTTCTCTGTGGATATGGCATGGGATGGCTGCAGTGCCACTGCTTAGAGGCACAGCCATGGGGAACAGGGTGCATGGGGTTGTTGAGCCTCTGGGGCGGCTCCTGGCCCCCTCACCTTGGCCATGTGCTGGGCACCGCTGCCTGCACAGCTGGTGACAGCACACGTGGGATGGGGGACAGTCCTGGTCCTGGAGGCACCCCCACTGGTGTGACAGTGGCTGTTGGGTGGCTGGGGCAGGGCTGGTGTCCTCTGCACCGTGGACCAGGCGAGAGCAGGATGGTAGCCTTGCCAGAGGGTGGCTTCACTGTCCCCTCTCCCCTCCAGCACCCACCTGGGAGCTGCACAGTGAGTCCCCACCCCAGACCTGGCAGAGCCCACCCCAGTGAGCATGAGGTGAGGAGCCCCTGTTGTGCCACAGCTCTGCGACCCCACGACATCATCCCTGATCTCTGAGCCATGTCCCCACCCACACTGCACTGCCGCTCCCATCCTGCCTCATCCTGCCTCACCGGTTGAAGCTCCCGACGGGCACTGGTGGCCACAGCTGCTGTTGCAGCATTTCTGCACACCGGGGCAGTCACCATCGCCTCGGCACCGCTCCTGGAATGGTCTTGGCTGCACCGTGGGGCCCTCCGTGGGCTTGGGCTGGTCTGGCAGGGCAGCGTGGGTGCAAGGATTCAGCCACCCTGCCCACCCCGGGAGTCCCCAGCCCTCGCTGTGATCCACACACGCCTGGTGCCTGAGGCCACATCCTGGCGTTGGGTTTTCCCGGGAGCTGCTGGAGATGGGAAGCTGGGTATACTGCCCCAGAGGTCAGGGCAGCAGGGAGGTGGTAGGTGTTTATGGCACAGAGAGTCCCTGTGGTGAGCCAGGGTTCCCAGCCGTTCCTGCCAAGTCCATACCCGGTGCTGGCTCCAGGCAGGCAGAGCCACAGCCCAGCGGGCAGCACTTCTGCTTTCCCAGGCAGTCCTTGTCCTCCAGGCAGGGGAAGGAGCAGGGGGCAATGAGCCTCTCCGGGGCTGCTGCCCTGCAGGCACCAGGCTTCTCTGCAGCGCTGAGGGGCCGAAAGGTGAGGCTGCACCCAAGTGTCCCAGGGCAGCACCGGGAAACCTGCCCCTGCCAGACCCTTGTGCCAGACCCTGCTTGTCCCTGGCTGATCCCCACCACGTGCCCCGTCCCAGACCCCTCCACACCCCTTAGGAGCTGTGGTCAGGGGGCTGCCAGCAGTGCACAGAGAGCTGCTCTGTAGCAATGGGAATGGCACAGGGATGGGGACAGGGATGGAGGAGAAGGATGCCAGCTGTCCTGGGACAGAGGTGGTGCTGTACCTTCTGCCGGGGGGATGCAGCGGAGCCGGCACTCCCAGGGGCAGCACTTGAGCCCAGCGGGGCAGCTGGAGTCGTTGGCACAGAGCGGGGGCTCCTGGCGCAGGCAGCGCATGAAGTCCCGTGGGCACCTCCCTGGTTTCTGGGGGTCCCCTGAAGAGGGATGGCAGTGTCAGGGCAATGCCAGCACCAGAGCCCCTCATCCTCCATCCTCGGGGAGTGGGGCGTGGGTCTCCATGCAGGGGCCAGGGAACTGGAGTGGGGATCACAGCCTGGGTCGCTCGAGACCCTGCTGCAGCATGGCCTGGGGCTGCTGGCCCCCCACATGGAGACCTGCATGGCACAGCACAGCACAGCACGGGGCTGTGTGTGCCCTTGCAAGGCAGCAAGTGGCACAAAGACTGTCACTGGCCCTGCAAGGGCACACCAGCTGGAGGTCACGATCCATCCCTGAGCATCCTGCTGCCCCGGGCATCTTCACCACAAGCAGCACATCCCATGCCACTGCTGCCTCCTCCTCTTCCTCGTCCTCCTCTTGGCACTCTGTGCTCATCTTGGCCGTGCTGGGAGAATCAGGACAGCCCTGCCTCTGCTACAGGTGAGCTCCAGCTGGTGCCTGTGCCCAGCTCCTGCCACCAGCCGGGGATGCAGTGGGAGCAGCTGCTCTGTCAACAGCCCGGCAGGGCCGCGTGTTTGGGCTGCAAACAGACGCTGCCGGAGTTTCACTGCAAACAGCAGCTGTTTGGCTCAAACAAAGAGGCACCGGCCGTTGTCTCCGGTTGGGCAGAGCCGAGCTGCAGGTGGGAACCACCGCCCCCGACATCATCCTGCTGCAGGGGGCCGGCACAGGGCAGGGGGGGGGTAGAAGGGTCTGCACCCTGAATGTAGAAGACACCCTGCCACTTGCAGCACCCCCGAGAGCTGATGGTTGCTGCACATGTGGGGTGCAGGGGGTGCACATGGGGGTGCAGGGGGTGCACATGGGGGTGCAGGGGGTACACATGGGGGTGCAGGGGGTGCACACATGTCCCCAGGATCCCCCAGGCAGCCAGGCAGCAGAGCAGGTGCTGCAGCCAACTGGGATGTCGTCCCTGCCAGCATGTACCGGGCAGGGACAGAGGGGACATGACAGTGGCAAGGGGGACTGGGGTGCAAAGAGCTGCCCCCAGGCTGCCTGTGCCTGGCAGCTGCCAGTTTTGCTACCCAGTACTCACCGTCCTTCTCCTCTGGTGTCAGGCTTGGCTCTGCCCCGAGGATGAGGAGCCCCAGGAGGAGGAAAACTCCTGGGCTCATGGTGCTGCCAGGGACGCTGTGAGTGCCTGGAGCTGAGCCTGGTCTTCGTTTACAGTTTGTGGTGGGGGTACCCGAGGTGCCAGGGCAGCCGAAGCTGGGCTGCTGGCTGTGGCATCTGGCTGTGCCACGGGCAGGAGGGGCAGGAGGAGGAGGAGGGACAGTTCCCAGAACCCACCGGCGCCCTGCCAGCCATCCTGCTTATCTCTGGCCGAGCCCTGCTTTGGGGTCAGGGCAACCCACTGGGCTGGGGAGGGCAGCTGGGGTCAGGCACTGCTGTCCCCTGTGGTGCACAGCTCTGTCCCTGCCACAGCTGGCTGCCACCCCCTCCCTGGGTTTCCCTCCAGCCCTGCTTGTCCCTTGCCTCCCTGGAGTGGAGGCTGTGGATAGACCCCATGGGTTGACCCTGGCATGGCAGTAGGAGCAGCCTGAGGAATTCTGCCAGCTCTGCTGCCATGGTGCTGCCTCTCAGCTGGGTGTAGCCTCCATGCATGGGAGTGCTTGGGATGCATGGGATAAGCAGGTCCTGCCGTGTCCCCTTGCAGGTCACTGCTGCTCCCTGCCCCCTTCCCTGTCCAGGTGCTCCATCTGTCCTGACTCATGACTGCTTTTCCCACCAGGTTTTTACACTTGGGGATGCAAATGAGCCCTTCCTTGGAGCAAGGAATCCGAGGGAACTGGTTCTCCAGTCCATGACTGCTGAGTGGACATCAAGTAGCCCCCAGGCCCTGCAGGATGGTCACCATGGGGTGATGATGGCTGCAGGTCACCTGCATGGAACTGGGATCCTCTCCCTGCCCCAGGGCAGTGCCTGCCTCCAGAGATGGCTGCCTGGTGCCTGCCTGCACCTCCCTGCCTGCACACAGCCCAGGCTGCCTGGGAACCAGAGCAGTGAACAGGGATGGTGACCCAGAGTAGAGGTGGCCATGGGATGGTTTATTCTGTCTCGGTGCTGTGGAGCAGCTGAGGCCAAAGGGGATTGCCTTGTGCCAGGAGCCTTGGCCGTGGGGTGGTGTGGGTGTTGTGCAGCCCTTGATGGCACAGCTGGGAGCAGCTGGGGGTGCCAGTTACCCCAGACAGAGCCATCACTCAGTGCTGGTGCCGTCCTGCCAGCGGTGCAGAGGGTGCAGCACAGGGACAGGCAGCTCTGCTCACCCCAGTGGTGCAATGGCAGTGGGGTGTGGGGTGACCCCAAAAAGACAGCTCCTGGTGCAGCTCTTCCTGGACAGGGCTAGGCTGTGCCTGAAGGAGACAGGTGAGGGGGTCAGTGAGGATGGGTGCTCCCTCTCTGAGGGATGGGGGGTCCTGGAGTGCTCCCACCCTGGGACCCCCTTGGTCTCCTCCAGGCTGACCCCCAGAGGCAGCAGGCTGGGGGTGAACATACCCCACAGCGGGGGGATGCAGACCCGGCTGCAGCCCTGCTGGCAGCACTTCTGGCCAGTGGGACAATCCCTGTCCTGCAGGCACAGGAGGAGGCACTTGTCTGCCCCGTTGCCATCTGCTGTGGGGGGACAGAGCCCTGGCCACACTGGCACATATGGAGAGAGGGATGGGTGAGGGGTTCAGGGCACCCCTCCAGCATGGGGGAGCTGCCCTGCCTGCAGGGGTGAGCTTCTCACCAAGCTCCTCCCCCATCAGACAGCAGCTCGGTCCCCACTCTCCCATTGCCCCCAGGAGGGTCACAGTAACAGGGTGTGGGGGCGGCACAGGGGTCCTGGCCGATGGCTTACCCTTGGTGGGTGGTTTGCAGACGTGTCCACAGCCGGTGGTGCAGCACTTGTCATCCCCAAGGCAGTCACTGTCGGTGTCACACAGCTCCAGGCAGGGACCCAGGGAGCCCCGCAGCACCATGGGGCACGTGCCAGGCTTTGCTGAGGCATGGTGGCTCCCTGGTGACAGCGGGCATTGTGGCTGTGCTGGGATTCTGTGGCCCCCAGCCCTGCTCCTGACACAGCCTTGGTCTCCATCCTGTCCCTGTCTGCCCCTCCATCCTCCTTCACAGAGCCCTGTGCTGTTCTCAGTTGCCAGCCTCACACCCACGCCAGTCTGACCCAGTGAGACCCACTCAGTAGGGCCTGGGCTGGGGCCAGGGCGGGTGTGTGGCACCGGGAGCCACAGCCAGCGGCACACGCTCCCTGGGGCCTGGAGGGCTGCCACCAGCTGCACACTCGGCTGGGCACAACCGCTGCGGCTCGTCCGGCAGCACGGCCTGGCACACGCCGGGCTCCGCAGGGGAGGGAGAGCTGTGCTACCTGCAGTGCAGTGGTGGGCTGGACACGGGGATCAGGGAGGGCTGGCAGGGCTGTACCTGTGTCTGGAGGGGCACAAGCCAGCCCACAGCCAGAGAAGCAGCATTTGTTGTCCCCAGGGCAGTCCCGGTCATCAGTGCAGCGGTTGGGGCAGGCGGCAGTGCCCTTCTGGGCACGATTCCGTGGGCAGGACCCGGGTTTGGCTGGAGGGAGGGCTGAGGCTCAGCAAGCAGCCAGTCTGGCCTCACAGTGCCCACAGCTCCCCTACAGTGTGATGGGGGCTGCAGACCCCTGGGGCTGTCCTGGGGCATCCTCAGCCTGGCATGGGGACCGCCAGGCCACCTCACCTGGCTCGGCGTGGACGCAGCGGGTGCAGCAGCCGCGGGTGCAGCACTTCTCCCCGGACTGGCATCCCGTGTCGTTGTGGCAGCTCGCCCCACAGCTCGGCCCCAGGGCGCTGCCGGCATGTGGGCAGTAGCCCGGGCTCTCTGCAGAGGGAGATGCTCCATGTGGCCACGTGCCAGGGACTGGGGCTCATGCCAGGGGCACCCGCACCAGCCCCCACCCACATCCCACCCATCATCCAGCCCCTGTGCTGGCATCCCTCGGAGGGAGCAGGGGTACCTGTGGTGGGCAGGAGGCAGGTCCAGAGCTGCCCGCTCTGGCAGCACTTCTCGGCACCAGGACAGCTGTGGTCGGAGAGGCAGTACAGCCCGGGGGGCCAAGGGGCTCCACTCGCCCCCGCCGGGCACTCACCCGCCTTGGGGGGGGCAGGTGGGGCCGTGGGGGTCCAGCGTCCCTGTGGGGCCACAGTGAAGGTGGGAGCAGCACCCTGGTCCCCGTGGCTGGGCTGCTGGGCCAGGGAGAGCAGCGCCAGGAGCACCAGGAGGAGGCTGCGCTGGCCCAGCATCGCGCTGCGATCGACGCTGTGCTTCTGGGCGATGGGCTGGGATTTAAACTCTGCTGGAGAGGGGGCTGGCCAAGCCAAGCTACTCCTTCTCATGGCAGCAGGGTTTCAGGACTGTGGGAGTGCCAGGCATGAACAATTCGGCTCGGGGGAGACTCCTGGGGCAGCGCTGGGCCTGTGGCCCATGGCTGACACATCCTCCACAGAGCCCTTTCCAGGTCACTGGTGACCCAGGAACAGCTGGGCCAGGGGCAGGGCAGCGCTCCCAGAGCCCCACCACTGTGAGCAGGGGTGGGACACAGGGGCAGTGTCCTGTCCCCAGTCTTCAGTGCCCACCAGGTCGCTCCTGGCACACATGGAACAGGGACTGTTGCTGTGGAGCTGTGGTGCTGTGCTGGGATGCACCAGCCTGCACCTGCATCATAGGGAGAGGGGGAACTGGCACTGGGCATTGGGCACTGCTGGGCACGGTGTGGGGCTTTTTCAACCCTGGGGGACAGCTCTGCTCTGTCCTCTGTCAAGGGTGGGTGCTCTGGGGGTGCCAGCCCTTCCCAGGCAGGAGGGACACTTGCTCTAGTCCCAGGGGCTGGGAGCGGGAGCAGGGCAGGAGCAGAAGGGACAGGGCCCCTGGAGCCCTGTGTGGAGCAGGAGGTGCCAGGAAGAGCAGGATAGGAGCAGGAGCCCAGCTCTGAGGAGGTGGGGAGGGGGCAGGCATGTGGGAGAGGTTCATGGGCTGCACTGCCCAGAGCTCCTTCAGGCTTATTCTGTGGGTAACCGCGTGGGGAAAGGAGGGGTTTGGATGATGCTCCTGTGAGGGCACACGCTGCAGCCTGTTTGTCTCTTGGCCATTGCAGAGCCAGTTGGTGTTGGTATTTGTGTGCAGCCCTTCCAGGCATCTCCACTCCGGGACAAAGAGGCAACCAAGGATGGAGAGGTGGCCATGGAGTGGCAGGGAAAGTTGGCCATGGCGCAGGATGGAGAGGCAGCCATGGTGTGGCAGGGAGAAGCTGCTTTATTGGAGACAGTGCAGGGGGCTGTGGCATGCCCCGAGCAGGGGACCCTGGGGAAGAAGCTGAGGCTGAAGGCTCCGAGCCAGGGGGATGATGCAGGGTCACGGCCAGGGTGAGCAGGATGGGTGTTGGGCAGCAGCTTCCCCGTGGCTGGGCTGGCAGGAGGTGGCTGCACCTGCAAAGGAGCAGAGACCTTGAGCAGGATGGGTCCACGGGTGTGGCAGGATCCCTGGGGCTGGCATGCACCCAGCTGACCTCAGTGAAGGGGTGTCACGCAGGAGACCTTGCCACAGCCATTCCTGCAACACTTCTGGTTCCCGGAGCAGTTGGCATCGCTCTTGCACTGGTTGGTGCAGACGCCCAGCATGGGGATGCCTGGGCTAACGGGTGGGCAGGTGCCAGGCTTCTCTGAAAGGCAAATGGACATGGCTGAGACCTGCTAGTCCTGGCATGGGGGGCAGGGCCCACCCTGCAGCACCTGCAGCTGCAGGCATAGCCCTGGCCCCTGCCTGCCATGGAGGAGGGACCGCCATGGCTGTGGGATTTCCCCCATCCCATGGCTTTGCCAGTTGGTGCTCCTGCCAGCTGGACCTGATAGGGACATGTCAGGGAGACCGTGTGGCATGGTGGTCCCCAATGGTCCCTGTGCTCAGTGGTCTCACTCAGGGACACATGGCTGGCACAGGATACGCAGGTGTGGCATGCAGACCCGATGGTGGCCTTGTCCCTGCTGTCTCCCACAGCTGCCAGGGATGGCCCTGGCCCTGGCCATTTGTTCATGGCATGAGGGTTCAGCCCAGGCCTTGGCCAGGATCATGAGTCTCCAGACAACCTGTGCCTGGCAGTGTGGGGCCCCTGCTCCCCTGTCCCACTGCCTGCCATCCGCACTGGGCTCCAGCTCTGCTCTCTGCTGCCTCCACTGCAGCATCATCAGTGCTATCCTGCAGGTGGCCATGGAGGTACTGGAGCCTCTGGGTCACATCCACGTGTCTGCAGCTGTGGATCCCAGCTCCTGAGCCCATCTCCAGAGGCTGCTCTCCAGCAGGACTGGCATGGTGAGCGTGCTCAGCTGGATGGCTGCAGGGCTGTGGCTACTGCAAGGATGGGGATGATGCCATTGGGAGACTTCCCAGCACAGGGTTGGAGCCAGGACAGTGTCCACATCCTGGGCTGGCAGCTGCCCACGGGGCTGAGCAGTCAACAAACGCTGAGACGGGGAGCGGCGCAGACCCCCACCCTCCACCCTGGTCCCACCATCATTCGGGATCATCTGCTCAGCCCCTGCATCTCTGAGAGGATGAAAGGGTGAGCGTGGCCCAGTGGGAGCACACCCCGGGCCTGCTGGGCTCCCACACAGACACCCTGGTCCCCGCGCTGCAGCTGGGCACACATCAGGCTCCCAGGCCCGTGGCCACCACTGCACCCTGGAGCACCGGTGCTGCCAGCTGGGCTGGGCTGGGCTGGGCTGTTGTGCTCCGAGCAGCACGGCCAGGAGCAGGAGGGAGCGTTACCGTCGGGCTTCTGGCAGGCCTTGCCACAGGCCGCCGGGCAGCACTTGAGGGTGCTCTCGCAGTCGCCATCGGACTGGCACCCCACCGTGCAGTTCACCGCGTCCGTCGCCGGGTCCGGGCACACGCCGGCTTTTGCTGCAAGGCAAAGGTGGGGCCGTGGGTGCACGCTGGGGCAGCCGGCCCTGGGCAGGGCGAGGGCTCCGTGCCGTGGCAGGAGATGCTGCCACCGGCCCCAGGGATGCTGTTGAGCCCAAGTGCACCAGGCATGGGCTGGTGCTCGCCCTGGCCCCCACCGCAGCTGCCCTGGGGCTGGGAGAGAGGGATGCTGGCTGCTCGCCGGGCGTGCTGTGACGAGCCGTGCCAGGCCGTGCGCTCATACTCACTGGTGACATTCTGGGCGGATGCTGCCGGCAGCTCTGCCCAGAGAGCCAGGAGCCCCGCCAAGATGAGGACGCTGCGGGCCGTGGGCATGGTGCAGGAACCGGCTGCGCTGTGGCCGCCCGGCCGGCCTTTAAGCTCCTCTCCAGGTGGGGCTGGCGGGCTCGGCCTTCCGGGTGGTTCCCAAGGGCCGGGCAGGGCCAGGCTCCCCCTTCGCGCTTGCACAACCCGAGTATCAGGTATCTGCCGCTGCTGGCTGCCGACCAGGGAGGGGGAGCCTCGAGGAGACCGGGCGGCCATGCTGAGAACTCGCCCGGCAGGAATGGCAGCCAAGCACCACCAGCTGCAGCCCCTGCACACTGGACCCCAGACAGCTCCAGACTGATCCCCCTGAAGCGCTGGGCTGCCATGGCCCCACGCAGGGATCGGCCGTGGGGATGCAGTGGTGCTGCTCGCAGGCAGTGCAGCAGGGACAGGGCACGACCTGTCCCCACTTGGACTCACCCTGCGCTTCCCTGGCCACAGTCATGAGCTTGAATGGAGTCCCTGGCCTGGGTCGTCGATGCCCAGAGGCCAGGAGGAACTGGTGGTGCAGACAAGGCTGCAGCTCAGCTCTGCTGCTGCTCACCCAGTTCCTGCTCCTGTTCCAAACGCTGTTCTCCTCCAGCTCTGGGTCCTCAGCTGAAGAGCCCTCCAGGCAGCCTGTGCCTTGGGCATGTGCCCAACCCAGGGCTCCCCTGCACTTCCCCAGAGCAGCCATGGGAGCTCTGCCCACCTGCCATCTCATCCCATGGCCCCCACCATCCTTGCAGCCTCCCACAGCCCCAGGGATGCAGACAGAACGTCTGGCAGCACCGGATGGGCAAGTGGCTGGCGGGGAATGAGCCATTGGCTCATGTGCACCCAGTGCTCCGGAGCTTGGTGGTGCTGGGGCTGTACAATCCCAGATCCCCTGGGCATGTCCAGGATACCCTTCCCAGAGCACGTCTGGTGGGCCAGGACACTTCATGGTGCCTGCCTATGTCCAGCCAGGGCTGTTTTGGTCAGGCCCAGCTCCCCACTCAACGTGGCTGCCCTGCTCATGTCAGCGTTTGCCACTCTGCCAGTGCCCATCTCCTTCTCAGCTTCCCATAGAAGGGTGAGACCTGCCCTGTCCCTGGTGATGTGCCCTTGCTGCTGGCAGAGGCTGCAGAGGCAGCCCCAGCTCCGGGTTGGAGCATCCTGCAGACCTGCATGGGCCAGGGGTGCATGGGGCTGGGACATGATCCCTGCCTGAGTCACGAGCTGCTGTCTGCTCTGCCGGGGTCCGTCTCCAGGTAATTTAACCCCACAGTCAACAATGTGGCACGGTGGCGTGGCAGTAAATCAGTAACTGTTTGCCTTTGCCTGTGGTCCCCTCCCTGCCTGGGTGTTTATGCAGGAACAGGAGCCGGCACGGACAGCTCAGCTGCCTGCCCCACCACTGCTCCATGTGTCACCACAGCAGTAGCAACACGGGGCAGCAAGGAGATCAGCAGGGCAGTCTTTGTCCCTGTGCCCTGCAGGATGGGGACCTGTCAGGCAGCTGCCAGGACCTGGCCGTGCTTGGGCTGGCCGGGATGTTCCAACTCTGAGCCCCTCTGGTGACACTGCTCAGGGAGCTGGGCTGACTTTGGGATGCCACTGCAGCAGAAGCACTTCTGCCATTCCCACACTGCACATCCAGGGTCACTGTCCCCAGGGAGGGGCTGCCCTGGTGTCCTGCCATGGCTGGGCTGTGGTTCCCATGCCAGTGTTGTCCTTGAGGGTCATTGCCCAGGTCTGACCCTGTGATGGCTTTGCCCCAGTGCGGGGTGACCTCAGCATGGTGTTACCTTGGTGCTGGCCACGGGCAGCTGGCATTGGGAGGGTATGAGGGTGGATGCCAGCAGCAGGGCAGCACCAGACCAGCTGGACAGGAGCAGATGGGAGCCCAGAAATGGGCTCATGTCAGGAGATGAGGGGGAAACAGCAGAGGAAGATGAGAGCTGTGGGGAGCCGGGTGGGCGTCAGTGGGTTTGCCCATGGTTGTGCCTCAGTCCCAGGGTGCCTGGCTGGCTGCTGAGGGGATGATCCCGCTGGAGCTGGCCCCAGCCAGCCAGAGCAGCTGGAGTGAGCATGCTGGTGACAGGGCCAGCAGCTCCAGCCCACGCAGTCAGCATCACCTTCCGGGAGACAGGAATGCTTTGGCTCCTGTCCCCAGTGCACGGCACTCGGGATATTGCTGTCCCTACCCTGGCTCTTGCCAGATGCTTCCTCAGAACAGGCTGAGGACAGCTTTGGGAACACAGGAGTCTGCCAAGGTAACTGTAGGAGACTTTTCCCATAGCTAGGGGAGGATCCTGGCTGAGCACATGGGCTCAGCAGACCTGAGAGTGACCCCAGAGGCTCTTCCCTGCCACATCCCTGGGAAGCTGTGCCCAACACCACTAAGCCTGGTCAGCCTGGCTGAGCCCAAGCCTTGCAGGTGACTGTGACTCCTCCATGGCAGCAGGGAAGGTGCCGGAGTCACGTCCCCTGACTGCTGAGGGAATGCAGTCAATGATTAAAAGGGGCACCCGAGCAGAGACCCAGCCCCCTGCTGCTGGCACAGAGCAGGGGCAGCAAGTAGAGGCATAGAGAGGGACACCCCATCCTCTGGAGATGCTGGGCCCCTCAGCTAGCAGTGCAGGGTCCCCACACCACAGGCATGGCTGGAGCATGAGGGACCTGACCCCTCAGGTCCAGCTGTGCATGTGCTGGTAGCTGAGGGCTCCCGCCACACTGACACATCCTGAGCCCCCGCTGCCCACACTGCCCACACGGCGCAGACCTTGCTGGCCCTGCTCTGAGGCACGGCCACAGCCTCAGTACTGTGTGGGTGCTCTGGAGCTGGGGAAGTGCCTGGCTCTGTGTTGGTGGGATTGCTCCTACCTGCTCATTTCACCGGGACCCTGGCTCCTGCCAGCCCTGCAGTGCTCCTGGAGCCAGTGGGAGCAGCCACCCCGAGACGCCCAGCACTCACCTTCGGCCCCAGCAGGAGCTGCCTGCAGCTGGGCACACAGGGCCAGGATGCCCACGAGCAAAACGACGACGGTCTTCATGGCAGTGCCACAGGTACAGATGGGCAGCGCAGGTTGGTGGGGGTTTATATCTGTGTGGGGCTGGGGAGGGGCCACTCACAGTCTGCGTGTGCCGAAACTCTCCCTGCTGCTCCGTGTCACAGCTGTGCCCGAGGCGGTGACGGCCACGCGACGTTCCTTCCTGAGAAATGATTTACCTGGCCCTGTCCAACCCTGGCAACCAGGCTGCAGCTGGGAGGCACCCTCAGCACCCTCATGGGGAGAGGGAGATGTGGCCATGGCCTGGGGTCACCCCATAGCCACAGGGAGCCCAGAACTGCCCAGGTGTGATGAGCGATTAGACGTGTTTGTGAGATGGGAACCCATGGGGGACTGGTCAGGAGGACGTTCTCCAGAGGCTGCTGTCCTGGCAGTGTGCCAGGGAGGTGTTCCGGGACGGAGCAGCTGGGGATCTGTCCCTGGCTGTGCCCATCCCAGGGACCTGGCACTGCCTGTCCCAGTCCCGGCCTGGTGCCCGCATCCTGCTGTGTCTGCCTGTGGAGCCACAGGGGACAGCTGGCTGGGTCCCCGAGGGCGAGCATGGCCTCAGGGGGAGCAGGGTGTGGGAAGCCTCCACAATGTGCAGGGCTGGGCACACCCACTGCCCTGCACTGAGCACCATTCCTCCGTGGGGACAGGCTGGGTGCCGGCACGTCGCTGGCTGCAGATGTGTCCCAGCACATGGGTGTTGTGGAGGGGTCAGCACTGGGGCTGTCTCTCACCTCATTTTGCCCCAGGACTGGTGGGAGGTGACCCTGGGATGTCCAGGGTCAATGGTGCAGGGAGGTCACAGAGAGCCCAGCACAGCTGAGAGTGTGAAGGGTGACTGTGTGGAGGGTGAAGTGCACTCCCTGCTCTCAGGGACCCCATGCTGCTGCCACTGCTGTGCCCTGAGGCCCTGCCAAGCATGACCTTTGCTTCCTGCACCCCATCCCATGCAGGCAGGAGCACAGTTCAGGGGCTGCAGCTCTGCCAGGGGGCTGCTCCATGCTCCTCTCACTGTTGAACCATGGCCACACTCGCACAGCTCCCCGTGCTTTGCCAAACAGCAAAGGGCACCTGCGGGTGCTGCTGGCAGGTTGGGCAGAGGCAGCCTGGCTTAGGGGGCACAGCAGACAACTGGTGGGGCTGCAACAAGGCACAGTGGGCAGCTGGGGCTGGAGGGAGTGGAGAGGGGAAGGACAAGGGGTTTTGATGGCTGGTGAAGAGACTTGTCCTGTGCTGGCACTGGAGCTGGAGAACAGCCTCGGTCAGGGGGCCTGGTATGCTGAGGGGCACCAGGGACACTCCCTGCCTGGGGGGTTGCGAGAAGGCCAGCCTGGCTGGACACAGGCATCTGTGCTGAGGCCAACATGACCTCTGTGGCCTCATCCAGGGAAATTCCTGTGTGCGTCATCCCTGCGCTGAGCAGCCAAATGCACTTGTTGCTGCCAGAACTCTGGGTCTGAAGCAGAGGGAACCACGAGCAGGAACTAGGGGCTTTGAGAGCAGCCTGGTCACGTGCATGGGGTCCCTTTGGGTGACACCTTTGCCCCAGTGTGACGTGTGCTGCAGCCCCGTGGTGACAATGTGAGGGGTCACCAGCTTCTCCCAAGCAGCCCTGACCCTTCAGCTGGTGCTGGCAGCTCTGGTATCTGTGGGGTTTCAGCCTCATGCTCTTCCTCCCCCTGGCTGCTCTGTGACTGCCGCGTGTCACGGCGTGGAGTGGTGATGGCATGTGCCAGCTCTGCAGCACAGGGCGGTGTGAGCCTGGCGTGCCCTCCTGCCGCTGGGATGTGAGGAATGGACCCCCTGGCCTGAGCAGCCCCCTCCCTACTTGTAGCCCCCTCCCTCCCGCAGCCCAGCCCCGCCGGTGCCGCTGGCGGCCCGTCCCGTCCCCTCCCGCCGTGTCTCCGCTGCAGGGGTCGGTCCCATCCCGGTGCCGATCGCAGGCGGCAGCCGGCAGAGGAGGCTGTTGCTCCGCCGGAGCGGAGCCGGGAGCGGGGCCGGGCTCCTGCAGCACGGCCCCGTTCCCATCCCAGGATAGGGCACCAGCCAGGCCGGGACCCCGCCGGGTGCCCAGCATAAAAAAGATGTGGAGCTGCTGGAGAGGGTCCAGAGGAGGCCACGGAAATGCTCCAAGGGCTCGAGCATCTCTGCTCTGGAGCCAGGCTGCGAGAGCCAGAGGTGTTCAGCCTGAAGAAGAGGAGGGTCTGGGGAGACCTTACAGCCCCTCTCAGTGCCTAAAGGGGCTCCAGGAGAGCTGGAGAGGGACTTTGGACAAAGGCCTGGAGGGACAGAACAAGGGGGGAATGGCTTCAAACTGAGAGAGGGCTGGCTTAGATTAAAGATTAGAAAGGAATTCTGCCCTTCTGGGGCACTGAGGAACTGGAACAGGCTGTCCAGAGAAGCTGTGGCTGCCCCATCCCTAGAAGTGTTCAAAGCCAGGTTGGATGGGGCTTGGAGCAACCTGATCTAGTGGAAAGCGTCCCTACCCATGCACTCCAGGACACACCCTCCCTGTGGGACAGGCAGGGGGGTTGCACCCCATCGCCAGAGCTGGCGGGGGTGTGACCACCAGGGTGAGGCCGAGGTGAGGCTTAGGGGGCCTGGGCTGGGCTGGTGCTGGCAGCTCATGGCTCTGTGCCATGCCCGGTGCCCGGCTGGTGGCACGGCCACGCACAGTGCCTGGCTGGCGGCGCAGCAAGGCGGCCTCCCAAAATGGGGGTTTTATTACAGCCATACATCACGGCGGCGGCCTGATGCGGGCAGACGGCGGTGATTTTTCTTCATGGTTTACAGACAAATGAGGGGAAGGAAAATTGATGTGAACTTTGCTATAGCAAGAGGTCGGGCAGGGAGCTGGTTATGGATGAGCCAGGGATTGCCAGGGCCCCCTGCTCCAGGCTGGAGGGATGGGAACACTGGCAGCAGCAGGGCTGGGAGCGTCGTGTCCAGCATGGAGACCGTGCTCCAGGGGGTTGGAAGAGCAGGGGCTCCCATTTCCATCCAAGGAATGCCAGGAGGAATGCTTTGCTGCCTGGGGAGGAGGGAGTCCATGTGGGCAGAGTTATGTATTCCAGCACGGTTTGGCCTTGCAGTGACAGACAGGCTTCTGTCGCCGACTGCTGGCAAGACCTTGGCTGCTCTCACCACAATTAAAGTTGCCTCCAAGTGCCACGGTCCTGCCCGGTGTAAGATAACAGCTAATATCCTCCAATAGCAGCTATCAGCTTCTCCATACGGCCCATAAATATTAATACAATTCTAATTAGTTCCTTTAAATACATTGCCTAAATTAAGCGTTTCCAGGGCAATAAATCAGCGGTGGGTTGGCTGCTCACCCTGCTCACACCCATTGCATGGATCACCAGCAACTGAGAAACCCCATAGCCCCTCCCTGTAGATCCCAGCAGGAGAGGAACCCAAGTGCAGCGCACGAGCAGGGAACGTCCTCTGACCCTCATCAGCAGTAATCCTTTAATGTATTTTCCCAGGTGTGCCTGGTTTGCATTCCCAGTGATTTGCTCAATACTAGGGCTGCCTGTGCCTCACCCTGGCAGCCAGTGCCTCTGGAATGATGTCTTTGTCCTGGTAAGCTCCTCTGGAAGCTCTCCTCCAGCTTCAGCACTGCCACATGTCTTCCTGGCACTGAGCAACCCCTGACCCACAAGGCAGGAGGGACCAGGCCTGAGGGGCTGCAGGAGTACTGGTGGCAGCCGGGGGCTGGCATGTCCATGAGCCCAGGTGAACCCACTGCTGCCTCCCCCCAGCCTCTGGCCTTCATCCCCACCTCTGATTCTTCCTTCTCCTTCTCCAGGGAGGTGGCAGCACTGAGGATCCTGCTCAGAGCTCTCCCCTGAGCTGGAGGAGATGGGATCCCTTCAAAGATGCTGTTTGTGAGGTGTGAGTGTGTGCACAGGGTGACATTGCACACAGGGTGTGTGCAGGGGGATGGAACATGGGCTGGGGTTGCACGTCTGTGGGGGGGCACAGTGTCCTTCCTTCTGGTGCTCTGGCTTTGGCGGTACCAGAAAAGAACAAACACCAAACTCATTTGCTTGAGGGGGAATTAATACAGTGTGAAGACTGTAGTGGGTGATTTAAGAAGTGAATTTAAAATCTCAGCACAAATAGATTTTTGTTATAAGGTCAGAGGAAAGATTAAATGCTACAGACAAGCACAGCACTTGCCATTTCCAGCATCGCTTCCACCATAAATGTTTTGGGCTGGTGCCACATCCCCACGCTGCCCACGTGGGTCTGAGCCTGCTCGCTGTGGCAGTGCTGGGTGAGCACCCCATGGAGTGCAGGATGTCTCACCATCCCCTTCCTCACCAGATTGCTGCTGGCACACAGGAGCGGCCAGTGATGCTCCATAGTGAGAGGGAGGAGAGGTGATGTGTGGGGTTTTGCTGCTGGTGGCAGCAAAGAAACCACCTGTAACTGCCCCAGCTCGGGCATGATCTGTCCCCAGATCTCTCTGGTGCTCCTGCCAGCCTGTGATGGGGCTGGTGGTGTGGGGGGAGCCCAAGCTGTGGTCCCCACCTGGCACAGCATGCACTCATTGCCAGCTCCCAGCTCCTCCTCCTGGTGCCTGGCAGGGACTGGGATTGATGGCAAGAGATTTGAAAGGCTCCAAATGCGGAGGTTATAGCGCTGAGCCACCCCCATCCATCACCGGCCGTTCATTACCAAGTAACACCCTGCACACTGGGCTGATTTCACACCTTATCTGAACCCAGCAGCTGTGCCCTAAATCCTGAGTGCCGAGACTGTCTGGAGGAATTCGGCTGCCTGTGCTTAAAATTAGTGTTAGCATCTATCATTTCCCTACACCAAATGGCTTTTGTGTCGGCACTTGGCAGTGCTCATCCGTCACCGGGGCTCCGGGCTGCCCAGCGCCGTGCCCTCTCCGTCACTGTCACAGGACCCCTCGTTGGCAAAATGTCACCCAAGGGACAAGTGCAGCAGCTTGGCCTCTTCCTTCAGCCAGCCTGGTTGGCACTGCCAGCAGTGTGGGCATCCTCTGTCCCCTTGGCATGGCTGGCACCAGCTCTGCTCTCTCTGTCCTTTCAGCCCCGCTGCAGCCAGGGACTGGCACAACCTGACGCCCCACCCCGGGTGTCTCCTCCTCCTTGCTGCCTCTGGTGCCACGGTGCCAGCACAGCTGCGGGGCCAGAGCCCTCTGGCTGCGGTGCCCACAGCCATTCCTGGTGAGAGGAGACTCTCCTGCCAGGCTGGTGCTGCCGGAGCTGTCGGCGTGATGAAAAGCCTCCCGCAGCAATGCAGATAACATACAAGCACAGGTCAGGCGAGGCCCCTGTAGCCCATCCATCAGGCGCAGCAGCTACAGGCGCTCCTGGTGCCACCATCTGATGCACGTTATCCGGCACAAATGTGTTTCTTCCCCCAAGGTTAAACGGATGAGTGAGGTTCAGGCGCTGACAGCTCCGCCTGCCCCGCGCTGGCGATAAACGAGCTGCAAGAACCAGAGCGGGGGGGAAAAAAAAGGTTTGTTTTCTGTCAAATGCTCCTTTTGATGGTGCTGGCACAAGGAAGGCAGCAGTGCCAAGATGAGTGCAAGGATGGGGATCTGCTCCTGGCATGACCGCAGGGCAGGTGGCAATGGGCACCATCCAGCTGTGTTGGGTGTCACTGCATCACCAGTGGTGACAGGCAGGAGCCAGGGCTTAGTGAATGCTGGAGCACCGAGAGGCACTGGCAGCAGGCACTTGGTGTGGTTGTCAAGCCACGCTGGGACTGGCAGGGATCGAGTGGCATGGCAGCAAGCTTGATCTTTCCCACAGTGCCCAACTGCCCTGGGCACTGCCTGCAATGCCCTAAGGGTGCTTCCAGGCACGGGTCCCCTTCCCTGTGCGGTGTCCCTGCCAGGCTGCTGCTGCCCTGCTCAATGTCACACTGGGGGCCTGTCAATGTGAAGAAAGCTTTGCAGGCGATAAGCGATGGGGCTGCGGCCGCGCTGCCCGCGCGTGATTTACTGCGGCGGCGCTAACGGAGCGCAGATTTTTCTTAATCTAAATTGAAAACTACTCAAGTAGAAAAATAATTTCATTGCTTCATCGTGAAGGGGTGGGGGGAAGAGGGAGGGGAAGAGAGGTGCCAGGGCAGGCAGGGCTAGGGCTGCCTGCACCCCCCAGCACCACCAGTCCCCAAGGTCTCGGGCAGTTCTTACACTGGAGACCTGCAACAACTGCTCTGGGTCGTGCAGAAAAAAACAGCTGTGTGGGGAGAGGGTACCTGCCAGGGCTCAGCTCTGGGGCAGTGGGGCACAGCCTGGTTCTGGCTGTGATGCAGGACCCCAGTGCCGGTTGATGCCGGCACAGGTGGGGATGTGCAGCCTGGCAGAGAGATTGGTAATTTGGAGCGCAAGCGAATTCTGGAAGCATTTGCTGAGCTGGATAATAACGTGCCCAGTGAGCTGCATCCCATGCATGCCGCCAAATTAAAGAAATTTTTTTCCCCTTTAATTTAAAAGTCACCGTTGGGAAATCTCCGCTGGCCGCAGCCGTGATTTCCCCCAGGCTGCCTTTCTGGAGAAATCTTTAATTTTGATTGTCACACTTTGTGGAGTTTAACTCCGTGAAGCAGAGCCATAAATAAGGTGCTACTGGCATGGATGGGGAGCAGGGAGAGCCTGACCATGGCCATTCTCTCTTCCTGCACCCACCCCACCCCTGCCCACCCTGTGCTCCGTGCCCAGCCTCTTACAGCTTGATTACGCAGCTCAGCAACCTTTAATCACCCGTGTCAGTCCCCACTCCACCCACCAAATGATCCTCAGGTTCATGAAAATCTCATTAACCATAATGCCACAGATGGGTTCTCCTGCCAGCACTGGCCCCCTCCAGCCCTTGCCATGCTGCAGGCTCAGCCAGTGCTCTGCCTTGTCACCCAGGAACAATCTTGCCGGGACCCTGGGCAGGACCTGTGGCAGGGTTTCAGGGTGGGAACCAGCATGTGACCCCAGCAAGGGACCTGTCCTCTCCTCTCCCTCCTGGGGCCTGACAGGGGTACCTTCCAGCAGCTCTGTGAGCAATTAGGAAGCGAGAAGGGATGCAGGCAGCTCCCTTTGGCACAGATCTGGCACAGCAGTGCTGGGTAAGCTCAGGAGAGGTTACACCATTTGCATTTTACCCTTCAGTAATTCCACACTTAAGGGTGCAATTAAGCAGCAGCCTGGCATTATGAAGCTATCAAGGTGGAGAGACCTGAATCCCAACGAACTCTGTGTGCGTGCCCATCCCAGACAGTTCCATCTGCCTGCAGTGACACCATGGTGATGTTGGTGGGCTGCAGGGATGGGTCTGGACTCCATCAGATGCCTGTTTTCCCCCTGCCTGTGGCTCAGCCCTGTCCTGGCAGCCGGTGCTGGGTTTGGTACTTGTTGTGAGTGTGCAGAGATGCTTTGGAGGGGGCCACACATTGGCAGGGCAGGATGGTGGCCACGGTGGGACCAGGGCCAGGTTGGTGCTGTACTTGTCACCACAACAAAGCATCTGATCTGATGTTGCCCTCCAAAGAACAGCCTCTGGTCTGCTTTGTTTTACAAGTGAACTACTGATGCTGCAGTGCTGGTCAGACCAAGATGCCTGTCCCAGCACCAGCATCCCTCCAGGATTCCCTTCTGAGGGAGAACAGGGGCTCTGTGGCTGTTCTCCGTTCCCTTTTTGGTGGGACACCAGGCTGGGAGAACCATTGCCTTCCCCTTTAAGCTTCAGCCCAGTTTAATTCAACAGTTTTGAGTCCCGGCTCATGATTTCTGCAGCAATTTGGGTTGAGATTTCTCTCTTTCCCTCCATTATCCACTCTGATTAACTCAGCTGGCCCTGTCAGCTCCCATTCCGGCGCGGGGAGCCTGTTAAAATGCATGAGCCTGTGGCAGTCGCTCCACTGCCCAGTGAGGCTGAACCAAGGGAAGGGGCTGCAGGCAGAGGGGTCACGGTGGGGGAGCTGGGGCCTGAGGGGGTCTGAGGCCGGGGTGCAGGTACCCTGGGGATGCTGGTGTCCCCCTCTCTGTGCTGGCAGCACGAGGGTGTCCCGGCCAGGAGCTGAGCCAGTTGGGGACCCTGTGAGGTGCAGGGCCCAGTTGTCCCCATGTGCCAAGTTGCCGCATCTTCCCCCCTGTGAAGGCTCATTTCCCATTCCAGCTCTGCCTTGTTCCCTTTTTCTCATTTTAATAAAGACGAAAGCATCCGGAAACGCGGCTGCACCCGCCAAAGAGCGAGATCTGACATAATTAAAAAGTGGCTTCAATCAGGCTGTTTTCCTAATGGTTTGTCATATCAGCCCGCACGGCCCTGCACCCCCTGTGCTCCCAACCCCCTGAGGCATCATTTACATTTCTTAATAACCCCTCATTAATATTCATGACGTGGGGAGGGTAATAACGGCTGAGTGCACACCACTAATTCAATTTCAGCGAGCCTCAGTGTGTTTAGTTAATCACCGGGGGACCTGGGTTACTCAGTACAATTATTTATTCGGAATTAGATCTCGAGGCATCTGGGTTGAAACCTGAACTCGGAATAAAATTAAGCCAGGATTCTCCTCCTCGCCTCTTCTTCCTGCCTCCCCTCCGAGCCGCGGTTCTGAGCATCCCCTGCAGCCCTGCCGGGATGAGGGAGTGGTGTTTCCATACTGGGACTGTCGCAGTGCCTGGGGCTTCTCCCCATTGCCGCCCGCTCCTCTGTGACCATCCCCAGGCAGAAGGGTCAGGAAAGGTCCAGGGATATGGGCAGCACCGGGGATGAACCCACAGCCCCCGTGGAAGGTGGGTGCTCGGGGACATGCAGCCAGGATTTCTGGGGTCCTTGCTCTCCTGACCAAGGCAAGTCCAAGGTTTGCTCCAGCCCCTGGCCAAGTTTTGCTCCTTGCTCCACGCAGCACCCACCATCCAGGGCGGCCACTCGTCCCCATCCTTCATTTATTTCCTTGAGAACTTTTTTAATACTTTAATTTTGCTCCTGGTTTTCACTTCTCAGTTCAATATATTGTCCCTGTGCTCCAGCTCCCCTTATCGGACAAAAATCCCGTTATCAAATCCCGTCCCATAGGACTGGGTGAGAATTGAGTTTTCCGGGTAGCACCGTGACCCCTCAGTTCCTAAAATTCCTCATTTTGTTTTTTTGAATGTCCCCCTCTGGCCTTGAGTCCTCCCAGGGAGGTGAATCGAACGTTTTCTGCCCCTTTGTCTAACAAGAAGCTTGAGGTGGGAGGTGCAGGCCTTGCTGGTCACACTCAGGTTGGGGGTTTTCTCTTAGCTGAAGATCATTGTGGTTATCACTGGAGGAGGGAAGGTGTCAGACTTCCCAGTAGCTCAATCCTGTTCCCAGTATATGCCAGTACCCCTCGAGGGTCTGCGAAATTGGTGGTTTCACAGCTGGGGAATTATCTGAACACTCAACACCCCAAAGCCAGATGAGCCCATAATTATCTTCTATTTATCTCATCTCTAACATGCAGATTTGTTGAGTTAATTTTGCCATGACTGATCTCCTATATTTTCTTGAAACAACGGGGGATGCGAGGACTCCTTCGAAAACATTATATATATTTTTAATTTCCTGAGTGTTCTCAAACCAGTTCTCCTGCTGAGATAACTGCGTAATAGCTGCGATCGTTATGAAAAATTCCTTTAGCTCAAAACTGTTTTTTTTAAAGCACAGTTGAAATAAATTCAGTGGGATTTTTGGCCAAGCTGACGCTCTCTCCTAATTATTCATATTTGTTAAATTGAGAAATGCCTTTGTCTGGCTGGGGTCCTGCATCTTTTGTGGAGTTACAGGACGGTTTGTCACGACCTCAGCAAACAGAGGGGCCGTCACGTCCCTCCTGTCGCACTCAGAGCTCGGTTATTGGCCTGTTTTCAAGGTGACAGCGGTTAATGACGCTGGGTATAAATAGAAGTGTGTTGTCAATAAACGCTGGCAAACAGCCTCCTGCATTCCTGAGGCTGGCTCAGCCCCGGGGAAACATTTTTTAGAAGGTTATGGAAAAACGTGTCACAAGAAAACCCTGATTTTGGATGTCCCCGTGGGGCAGCTCCAGGGGGGGCTTTGCTGGCTGTCACAGGGACAGCAGCCCCAGTCCCAACAGTGCCTGGCTTGGGATGTTGTCCACAAAAATCAGGGTTTTTTACCTGGTGTGCAATGAGACAATAATTAAACACTTGCAGGAGATATTGATTAATTATCCCAGAGCCTGGCTGCCCCATGGAATACCACAAATCAAGCACACCCCGACTATCTAAACTTCTTTTACTGTATACACGTTTTGGCAAACAAAGGAATTGGTGTTTATTGGCTACAAGTTACATAGTTCTCTTGTTAATTAGTGTTCTGTTTGTTGGTTAATGATTCTCTCACTTCTCCTGCTAATCAGTCCCCATGCCCGGCCTCGCTGTTCTTTTGAGCTCAAGGGGTTTCTTGGGTCATGGTCTGAGAGTGGGTGGTCACCATCTCCCCCTGCCAGAATTACCTTTTACCCAGCTGGGGCTGATTTCAGCACAGTTGCCGAGTTTGGTTTTATTAGTTTCATCCTTGGGAGCTCTGCCAAGATGTCCCATAAATTCCACATTCTTCGTGCCCACTGCCAGTGGCAGATCCTTCTTTCCCAAGCTTTGTTAACCTCTCCATAGCTCTGAGACTGCTGGAGCATGTCCAGCCCTAAACCTTAACAAGGCAACTCTAACAACAGGTAATTTGGGTCTTTTTGGGGTTTTTTTTGTTTGTTTTTTTTTTCCCTAACACCTGGACATCAGTTGGAGCCTGTTGGCTGCTGTTTTGGGGATTAAACCTCCATTCTTGTTGATTAGGTTGGAAAGCTACAAAAGACCAAGCATCAAAGAACAGCCTGTCTTAGGAAAATTCAAAGAACAGCCTTCCTTAAGAAATTTTTTTCCGTATTCCACACTTTGCAGCAGGGAGGCAGGGAGGGTCTCCCAGGGGCCAGGGTCACCACAGGGGGAGGGGGTCCCACCCTCCTCTTGGGCCACCAAGCGTCACCAGGGAACAGACGGGATGTCCTGGGGCGACCCAGGGGCAGGACAGGGCCGGGCCGTGCCCTGGGCCCTCCGAGGGTCCCCCGAGTGGTCCCGGACCGGGGGTCGCCCCTCGCCCTTGTGCCCCCCCCGTTTTGCGACAGGCCCGCGCTGCCTTACGGCGGTGTGGCACCCTCCCCGCCTGGCGCTTTACGGCAGTGTGTCAGCTCAGCCCCGCCCCGCCCGGGGTTCTTTACGGCAGTGTCGCGCGGCCGTGGGGCTCGGCGGCAGGTTCGGGGCGCGGGTCCGGTGGGAGCGATGGATGTGGGGGAGCTGCTCAGCTACCAGGTGAGCGCGGGGGCGGCGAACCGAACCGGACCGGCCGGAGGGAGGGAGGGAGTCGCGGTCCCCGGCGCAGAGGTGCCCTCAGCTCGCGGCCTGGTGCCGCTCCAGCCCCGCCGCTGTGCCGGGGCCTGCTCGGCCGCGCGCGCACGGGGTCGCGCTACGGTGTCGCCAAGTTTTTTGGGGGCTCTCCCCGCCCTTCGGACGCGGTTACCGGGGGCTGCCCGGGGCCGCGGCTCTGCCTGTGCCGCTTCTGACACGGACGGGCCGGAGGGTTCCCGCTGGTCCCCGGAGTGAAGGCTGAGCTCGGTCCGCGTCTTTTTCTCCCTGCTTCACGCCAAGCCCCACTTAATTTCGTTTTTTACCGAAGTCTCTTTTGCAGAGTTTTCCTTACAGAAGCTCCCCTTTATTCGGAGCGCTTTCCTTCTCTCGCGGCTTGGTCCTTGGTTGTTCTTTGTGTGGAGGTTGGTTCGTGTCAGGTGCGGTGATTTTGTTGCCCCAGAGGGGGTTTGGGGGGTTCCCCGTGGGTCAATAAGAAGGGCGTGGGTTGCAATGGCACTTTGGTGGTTTTGCTGCGATAATGTTGGTTGTGCTTCAGTTCTCAGCCCAGCTGCAGCCGAGGGGTTTCCTGGGTGAGGGAAAACACCCCTGGACCTGCCCCCTGAGTGTGGGAGTTCGGTGGGCAGTTCTACCTCTGCACTGGGAGCACAGGATTCCTTATGGAGTTCCCTGCTCCCAGCCATCCTGGTGTGCCTGCAGGACACAGGGATGAAAGGTGCAGTCCCTGTTTTGGGGATGTGATGTTCTCAGATGCTCAAGGGAAAGAGGGAAAGTTGCAGTTGGGTTTCAGGAGTTTCTCATCATTTTTCCCAGTGGTCTCAAAGCTCTCTGGAGCTCCTCTGGATTTCTCCTTGATAATCTCCAGGACGTTTCCCATGGGGTTGCTCTGTCTGGAGCATCCTTCCACATTTTTCCCCTGCTGGTCTGAGATCTGCTCCACTTCTGTGTTTCTCTGACCTTTTTTCTCTATGTGATTTCTCAAGACTGAATTAGAATTATCGTTCCTCATGTTCCTTTAATTCTTTGGATTTCTCTAAAGGGTAGCAATGTCTGGGATGCAGGTTAAGGCACAGGGAGGTAAACCTGAACTTTGAAACTCTTTTAACCAGGTGCATGTTTAATGTAGGTGGTCTTCATCTGGAAAATGCATGATAATTCAATATGTAACTCCCACTCTGGAGGGGAGTATCCCCCCACTTTGCTTTGCTCTCTTGGATGTTGCACAGCTTCCCCTTGGATGAGCTTTCCACAGGGCAAGGGGGTGATTCCCATGAGAGCAGGGGCTGTGTTCTGTGGAGGTAAAGAAATGCTGCTTGGCTGCCCAGTATTTTAATTGCATTCCTTGCTGCTGAAATCGTTCTTAGCTGTGGGGAAAAACATTCTGTAGCTTTCAGCTGGGTGCTGAAATGGTTCCTGAAGGGTTTGTCCTGGCTCTGGGCTCTCACCTGGAGGCAGGTGGTGTTTGTGTCAGCAGGTGAGACAGTGTTGGATTTGGGTGTTGCTGAATTCAGACCTCCAGGACCAGGTAAAACGGTGAGTGGAGGAGCAGGAGGCAGGTAAATTAGCTCTGGTTCTGAGAAAATGAGGTCCCCTCCTAGGAGGACATTTCTAGCTGAGAGATAGGGAAAACATAATTGGAAACAGCACATTTTGCTGCTTCCCATCCTGTGGGTTGGGTGTCTGCCTTCAGGGAGGGTGGCATGAAGATGGTGGCCAGAGGAGGGTGGCTTGGCAGCTCTCCCAGCAGCTCCTGGCCCACTCCAGCCCTGGATCTGGGAGCTTCCCTGCTCTGGACTGAGGTGTGGGCTGGCTCAAGGTCTCCTTGTTTGTCCTCACTGCAGGGGTGGCATCAGCTGTCGGGGAGGGGGGTGGTGTGGGCTCCTCAGCTCTCTTGATTTTAATCTCTTGCTGCAAATGAATTGGGCTTCTCAGCCTCCCTCAGCACAACCCAAAATAATTGCTTTTCTCCTACGCTGTTTTGAATTTTCTCCTCTAAATGTGTAATCTGTGCCCTTGCTCCAGCAAGAAGATGTTCTCCCTCCGTGCCAAACTTGGCAGACTGCAGGCACTGTGCCACCAATTCAGCACCAAGTGCCTGCCAGAATGGGAAAAGGAACCTCTTGCAACAAAAAATACAATTAAACAGCACCTGGCAGTTTATACAAAGCTCAGGAACGCATAAACTTTACGTGTTGCAGCAAAACAGTTGCAGATGGTTTAAATTGATGATTAAGTATTGCTGCTGTTTGCCCAGATCCTCTGTGTTAGGTCTCTGATTCTGGAAGGTAATTAAGGGGATAAAGCCAACTCCAGGGCTATTCAGAGTCCTCTTTTGGTTGTCCTGGGAGGGAATAAGGGAGATTATTTGCGTTCTCATTAAAGGCAGATTTCATCACTGTGAGTGATCATTACAAATGACTGATTATTTTTAAATGGAATATTAGTCAAATCAAATAGCAGGAGAAGCAGTAACTAATGGGGTGAGGTCAGACTTTGCCTGGCTGGGTGATCTCTCCGCTGTCTGAGCGGGGGTGAGTGCAGTGTGTGGATCCCTGTGTATCCATGGAGGCTCATCATCATTTCTGCTGCTGGTACAGATAATTTACTGTCAGTTTGTAGTGTAATGGATGCATTTGATGGCAGGGGCAGCTCAGATGAGCAGGTCATTGACTACTTACAGCATTATGACCCCAGTAGCTCCTCTCCTGCTGGCAGGTTAAAACAAGGAGCTGACACCAGCTCAGCTCTGCTCCTCTGGGAGTACAGCCCCACGCTGCCAGGCTTGTCTTGGTGCTCTCACAGGGTTACAAATGAATCTTTAGTTTACTTCCTGATATGTTGTCTTTGGCCACCAAACCAGAGTGTTGTAAACGTGTCAGGGAAGATCCCTGTCCTGTGCCTTCCTGACGGGCTCCTTGGCTGGTTTGGAGCCTCATGAGTGAGGCTGGAGGACACAAGGGTTCTCTGAAATTAATAGTCTATATCCATGTGGGTATGGTGTGCACCTGTCGTTGCATTTGCCTCAGTTTGTGTGATTTTGGAGCTCTTGTGTCTCCCTGAGATTTCTGGATGTTCCTGGTATCAGTTCTTCCAGGTTTTAGTGCTCAGATCCTGCACCATTGAGAACTGTTGTGCTTCAGGAAGGGAAAACAAGGGAAAGTGAGATTGATGGTAGCCTGTTTTATCACAAACATTGGAAACAAAATTAGGAAGTTATTGAAGATGCCTCTGGAGATTTGGGCTTGTTTTTAGGATTCCAGACTGACAGCTGGTGCGTCACTTTTGGAGCAGGCTGGGACATGGGCACAGAAGAAGCTGCATCATTTATTAAGATTTATTTCAGATTTCATTAACAAATAATTTCTGAGCTTCACAGTAACGAGGTTACTTACAAAACAGATACCATAGTAATATGAAACTCCTGAGTATCTCCTGAGTAATATGAAACCACCGAGACTTCTCTAAACCATTCCTGATGTTTGGTGAAGGCGGAAGCAATCAGGGGCCTGAACAATGTGTGTTCGTGTTCTGTGGGGTACTTAACTTGATATTAATGTGCAGTCACTGCTTGGAGGGAGCCCAGGGGCCCTGGCAGATCATTGTACTTTGATTTAGGACGTTGTTTTCCTGTCCCTCGTGGCACATGAGTCTCTGCCTCACCTGGCTGTGCACAGACCAGGACCCGTGTCAGGAGTGTTTCTGGAGAAAGTCTGTGCCCAAAGGCTCAGCCCCAGGCAGTGACAGTGCAGGATATGTCACCTAACAGACAGAGCCACTACAGTGGGGGCTAGAAGAGGAAGAGAAAAATAATTCTCCCTTTCCTGATCACCAGCTTTTGTTTACTTTATCATATTTTATAAATGGCAGCTTTTTTTAAACCCTTTTGTATTCATTGGATTCTGTGTGGTGATATCAGTGTTAGATTTAAATGAAAAAGCCTTCTGAATAAATCACTGTGAATGCCCTGCATTCAACAGGAACAGAATTAAGCTTAGCTAACAAAACAATTTAAAAATGCTTTTCTTGTGGATTTTTTAATGAATTCCATCTTCTTGCCAGGGTCACCTTAGCACAACTGAATACAAACCCCCACATTTTCTTTATCAAATGATTAACTTTCTCTTTTCTACCAGAAAGGCAAAAAAACTTGTAGCAGATATGTGTGAAGCTGTGGAATTGGTTAAACAAATGTGTTTGGACACAATATATGTGTTTGCTGAGCGAAATGCACCAGGCTCAGTGCGGCAACGCAGGGGCTTAATTCTTGCTGGCTGGTAACAGCCCTTTGGAAAACACAAATGCAAACCCAAGATGACAATCGATGAACAGGAACTAATGCCTGCCTTAAATCAGTTGTCCATGACTGTGCATCTCTGGTGGAATGAGCAGGACCCAGGTGTTCTGCTCGGCCCCGATTTCGTGGCTTTAATGGCGCTGGTTGGGAAGGGGAATATTCCTAGTGAGGTTTTGCATAACATCAATAAGGAGAGGCAAAGCCTTAATGCTGCTTAATAGCGTTTGCCCGGAATTCAATTACTGCCTATTGCCGGGCTGCTGGCAGCGCTAATGATCGCACACGGTGATTGATCATAATGACTCTGTTGTGGGTTGGAGACGCCTCCCCCAGCAATGCATAAATACAGAAAAAGGGGTGCAATAACTGAGGTGGAAGCAGGTGGAAATTCTGATACTGAGGGTTAAGTAATCGGAGGAAATGGGGTGGGGTTTTGTCCCTTCCCGTGGCAGGGGGTTTACTTTGTGTCTCACAGGCCCCCATCTCCCTTGGCCTCTTGTGACACTTCAGGCTCACCGGGGCCTTGGTCCTCTTTGATGCTTAGAAATCAGAGTGAGGAATGAGATTCTGACTCCCCAGATTGGGAACATCCGAGACAAATCGTGTTGGGATGTTGCTGTGAAATTCGGGACTTAATGTCGCTAATTGCTGAATCTGTGTTTGTGGCATTAATGTGTCAAAGGTGGTTTACGATCAGTTGGGTGTTCCTCTGTGTTGAGTGGAAGGGCATAAGAAGGGCAGGGATCTGTGTGCCATCAAGAGCACTGAGGAAGGAGTGTGGATTTCTGAAGTTTTTTCCTTAGATTATATAATTTAGAAGAGCACCTTTTTCGTTGTTCTTTTCTTTATTGGGTTGCTGGTTGCTCAGGAGCATTTAAATTATTGGCTGTTGTCAATGGCACATTTGTTTCCAAATGGATCCATGTGAAATTATATTTTAATGTACCTAGAAGATAAGTAATAGGAATAGGCTTTAAAAAAAACCCCAATCCACAAAACCCTCCAAGCAAATAAATTTTTCATTTCAAAGAATCTCTGGGTATGCTTCTGCATCATGGCTATTGAATTATGAGCTGAGTAACTGCTTTAAAAGTGCATGGAGGCACTTTAGAAGAGTTTTAAGTCAGGAATGTACCATCTGTAATGGAAATGGCAGAGAAGGAAGATATAGGGAGAAAGGAGACAGATAACAGGGCTTGATCAGGTCTGCCTGGGAGCAAGCAGCTACAGCTTTGATTTGTGCTAATGTGTTGTCTGGGAGACTTGATTCTGCATCTTCCTTGAGGTGATGACAATGTGGTAACCCTGAAAGCAAGGTGATCTTGGCCAGGCTGCTGTCCATTTGCTTCTTAATTATAATTAACTCCTCAAGGGCTTTTGGGGGGTGTTTGTATTTTTTTTTTTTAACATCTGAAGCAGTGTTTTCTTGGGAGCAGAGCTTTCATTTGCCAGCTTGTCCTTTGCACTGCAGTAAATCCCTGGATGAATGCTCCTGGGCTGTGCTGCTGGAACCACAGCAGTATTCCCCTATGAACCTGCCCTCAGCAGCCCAGAAGAGCAGCTGCCAGGGAGCTGGAAATTCTCATCTTGATGCCCACACTCGTGCTGGACCTGGCAGGACAATTGCACTGCCACCTATTCCCTGTGCATCTTTCTTTGGATCAAACCAGAGTAGCATCCCAGTTAAAAGTGTTGATGGAAGCCTGGTGTAACTTTTGCCAGTTTGGACAAAGGGTCCCTCAGAACAGAAGAGCAGGGGCTGCCTGACAGGTGGTGGTTTATGAATTAGGCTGGACACATGTCAGACCTGATGGAATTGCAAAATCATCTACCTGGCAACTTCAGCAGTGATGGGAAGTAAAAATATTTTTCTTACTGTTTTCGTTGTTCTTGACACATACCCTCCTTTTAAATAGAAAAGAATTAAGCTTTGTTTTGCTGTAGTCACAGAGCATGGAATACTTCTGTTCCAGCTTGATTGTCCTTAAAAAAAAAAAAGAGAGAGACCAAACTTAATGTACTTGTAGTTTTTGAAGGGAGAGTTTTTTCTTCTACTGCAAATGCTTTCATTCCTTTCTGCCTAAACTAGAACATGGGATTGGAGTTAATGGACTTTTTCTTGTCCCTGGCAAATTACCTTAAATTTTGTCAATCACATAAAAATAGTGGAATAAAATAATAGATTGTTCCAAGCAAACCAGGGTGGTTTGGGCACTGTTTAGTCCAGTGCCAAGCCCCTGCAGAACTGCAGGCAGCAGCAATGCTCTTGTCCTGCCCACGCTGAGTTGGGCTGATTCTGCTTTCGCTGTCAGCAAACTTCAGACAGAAGGATGGGGGTGAGATGGGATGCACACAGGAATTCAATATAACCTCATACACGTCATGGGTGAAAAATTATCTCTCCCTGCTGTCTGCTGAGCTTGTTGGTCTGCTGGCTGTGAGATGTGGGGTTGTCTCAGCTGAGTCAGCAGATTTGGGGATCTCGATGACCCGGGTGAGTGGGGCTGTTTGGCCACTCCTTGTCTGTGCACTTCTTGTCCTTGCTGCCTATGAAGATATTTTCCCGTGAATCATGTTCATAGATCAAACAAGGTAGGATGTTGACACAGCCCTTGGCAGAGGCATTCATCTACTCATGTGATGTTCCACTTCACTAAATTAATTTCTTTTCCAGTTTTCAGAGTTGTTAAGCGTCGTGTAAGCAAATGTTTTAAACAACTTGTAAGAATTTCCTCAGTATGGCTTGTGGTATTGGTATTCTGGTTTGCAAGGGGTCACAAAAGACTCGTGTTCATTCATTTCTCTGACTTCAGCCCAACAGAGGGACAAAAAGACCCCGTGATGAAGAGGAAGAGGAAATCAAAGCACGTCGGAAACAAGCCAGTGCTCGAGAGCACAGTCGTCACAGGGAAGAGGAGTCTGCTGCACTGGAAGAAACTGATGATGAGAAGAAGAAACTCCTTCAGATAATTGAGAGGGATGGAGAAGAGGAAGACGAGGAAGTAAGTCCTGTGGGAAAGGAGAGACAGTGAGAATAACCAAACTCTAAGCCACGAGAGAAAAACTAAACACTCAACCAATTCTCTGTGATTTCCATTGCTTAGCGTGTAGATGATGAGACTAATTTGATTTTCTTGTACCTCACACAGCTTAAGGTTGTGGTTTTGCTTTCCTGCCCTGCAGTGTATTAATTAATTTCAAATTTCTCAAGTATATCAGCTGAAGGTTTGAAGTGGGGGCAAAAGGGAGAGGACTTTCAAACCTCATCTCTGTCTTGGTCTTGGAATACCCAAATCACCTTCTAAAATATATTTTTAAGAAATAGTTTCTGTGTTCTAACCAGTTTCCTGACTATTTTTCTCATCAGTACCCCCAGCCATGCAGCTTCTCCCCCTCTTTGTAGCTGTGCAGCAGCAGCAGCAAATAAACAAACATTCTTCTGTACAAGAAAGGTCTTGGGTCAGAGGAGGGGGGTAGAAGCTGTCAAGGGTAAATGATTTCAAGCCTCAGAGACAGAAATCCAATGCTGCATTGGCCTTTCTGCCAAGGGCCAGGGAAAAGATCACTTTATAAATGTGACACATGGATTGGTATAAATCTAGGAGATATTTGCTTCCTGCTGCCCGTGTCCTGTTTGATAAAAAAACAAGTGATATTCACCACTGCAGAATCATGTAGCTTTGTAAAATATCATTGTCCTCTGTATACAGCCTTGCCAGCATCCATCTCTGAGAATCCCCCTTGTTTTTTTGATGTTGAACCATTGCCATGACTGTTGTTGCTGATAGCAGGGAAAGATCATGCAGGATTTCTGTGGTGTTTGAGCTCCAGGGAGGATGGATGGACAGAACCAAGAGTCCTCCTGACTGGCTGGAGTCTTGTGGATTCCTGCAGCGTGGCAGCCCCTTGTCTTTGTCAAGTGGAGTCCTCCCAGCCAGACATTTTAAAGACTGGAAGTCCAGGGTTTCTTTAGAACTCAAATCTCTCATTTATTACCTTGGACTGCAGTTAATATAAGTGCCATTAAAATGTGCTTTGTCCCAGTGAGTTTGATGGGAAGAAGCTAATCTGTAGGACACTGCAAGACAGAATGCAAATGAAATACAAGATACAAAGCTGATCCTAATGGAGATATTGTAGTGATACATGTTAGAGGAAGCAAAAAATCAAAGGGAATAGAGGGAAGCAGCGTCAGCATGTGTGGGTTGAAATCCCATTGCAGGAAGAATGTGCTTTGGGCACTGTAGTATTGATTACCTGAATGGGGTGGTGACATGAGTGGGATGGCAATGAGACAGGTTGGGCAGTGGAATGAAGGAAATCCAATAATAGCAGAAGGCTTGGACTGGAGTTGTTATTGTAATGGGGTTTGGGGAAGAAATGGAGGTTTTTTCTCTCATAGCAGGTTGCTGCTTACAGTCACTGACCAAAGAATCTTCAAAGCCAGGAGCAACTCTCGATTTAATCCTGAGCAGGAGGTGGACACAAAACCTGGCTTAAGATGTGAGGGGGTCTGGTTTGGCTTTTGTTTTGAGAGCTTCTCTTAAATAGTGGTTGTAGCACAGTCAAACAGAAGAGAGGGAAGAGGTTACACTAGAAAATCTATATCATCAATTTTTTAATAAAAGAAGTGCATTAAAATCATAAAACAAGGAAAATAGAGGAATGATGTTTGTAGCTGTCAGGGAGGCAGCCAAGGTTACATTACTGCTGTACAGTAAATATCCAATGCCAACTGATAAACACCTTGGGAACATTTACAAAATAAAGAGAAAGTGCTGGAGTAAAATATTGATTGATTTTTTTTTTTCTTTAGAAAAAGGCTCTAAAATAGCAGTGAAAGCTTATCCAAGTGAGGAAAATGAGAAAGAACATAAACTCAGGGCAGTTAAATGTAGACTTACAAAAAGCAATAGTACCAGGGACTGCTGCGGAGAAACTCTCAGTGGGCACAGGCTGTGAGCTCAGGTTTGTTCTGGTTTGTTTTTTTCAGAAACAAAAACCCCTTGATGTGTTCTGGTGGTGCCAGGTAATAACAGGTGTAAAAGAGCAGCTTGAAGTCAGAGCTGGAGTAAGTCAGTGGGTAGTGTCCTTGTTTGACTTGTTTGGCAGCTCCCTGCAGTGAGACTCCTGGGGGTGGCCACTTGTTCAGAGGGCTCTGGGCCCAGCTGCAATCCCACCACATCTCTGTAAATTGCTCCAGCCATCCAAAGCTCACTTTTCTGCTTTTTCCAATTTGTTCAGGAGGAACCTTTGGATGAAAGTTCAGTGAAGAAGATGATTCTCACCTTTGAGAAGAGATCTTACAAAAACCAGGAGCTGCGGATCAAGTTTCCTGACAATCCAGAGAAGTAAGATTGTGCTGAGCTTTTTTCCTTTGATTTTAGGTTTTGGCCCTAAATCAATTTCTGGAATATGCAGACACTTGCAGTTACATAAGGCTTATGTAACAGCAGGTATTTCCATGTAGTTCTCCTAAATTGATGTTGTTAATTAAAAATGGCATTATTGAGATCCCGGTGTGGCCGGTATATGACCACCAGCACGAAGAGGATGGTTGGCAATAATTAAAGGTTTCATCCCATCGTTTGATGTGAAGGTGTTGTGCTTGCATATGACCCAGAGGTGTGTGTGGGGAGGAAATCATCTCATGTTACAGAGTTACATGTTACACAGAGTGCTGTGAGGAGCAGAATGGGCACAAAGAGCCAGATGTGTGTTGGTTCTAGTGAGCCTCTTCCTCCCTTCAGGGTGTTCTGTTATTCACATTAAAGGGATTTCTTCCTACACTTGAGTGCCATTTTATTTTGTCCAGTTTGCTGTTCTGTCCCTTTACCCAAATTATTTTTATGGTCTGCAGTCTCCTCCAACCCCACATACTAATGTGTGGTAGCTTGGGAAGGTGCAGTGCTCTGCAGAACTTATTTTATATGCAAGGTTTTTCCATGTGTAGCTACAGCATCTCAATTTTAATTTTCTTTTATTGAAATTCTACAACTGATTTACAGAATTGGAACAAATCTTCTTATTTACTGTAGGTAAATTACGTAGTAGAAAGGCTTATCCTGCTGTGGGATTAAACTTCAAGGGACTGGTGTAAGACAGGGAGGATCAGAAATGCCATGGCCATGTGCACCTGGGGTGACAAGTCCTGCCTGGTGTCTCCTGGAAGGCAGTGGTCTCTTTTTGCACTTTTTGCTGACCATTTTTGTCTTGCCTCAGGTTCATGGAGTCGGAACTGGATTTGAACGACATCATTCAGGAAATGCACGTGATCGCGACGATGCCCGGCCTGTATCACCTGCTGGTGGAGCTGAACGCTGTGCAGTCTCTGCTTGGGCTGCTGGGACACGACAACACAGATATCCTTCAGCTCTCAAGGCAGCTCTCATGGGCTTTCTACAGACTTTTCTGTAATCTCTCATATCCACTTTCCCAGGCTCCTTCTTCCCACCATGCTGAATTTAGGTGATGGGGGGTTTTTTCCCCCCCCAGTGAAAGTCTTCTTTGTTCAAGTAATATTGATTTGGAATTTTTTCCATGCTGTTATTCTCCTTTCTTGTTTTATGATCCTTTCATCTAGTTTTGAGTGGTGGTGTGAGAGTGTGAACAGATGAGCAGGAGAGGAGAAGTGAAGGCCTGGGCTTAGCAGTGATAACCTCAGACTGTGCAGACCTTGTCTGGAATGACCCCAGTGAAAATGAAACCCGTTTACCCCTTTTTGATGAGAGCAGAACTGTCAGACTGTCAGCTGTTTGTCATGACTGGCTCACAACATGCTACACCTCAGTTTGTAAATGTGATGGGTCCCTACCTTTAGTTTGGTGTGCACAGAGCTTGAGGCTGCAGGTGGCCCCTCTGGTTAAGTTCATATCCAGAGATACTGCCATTGGTATCCCTGAACCTGATGCCAGTGTGCACCTGGTTCTTGTACTTCTGAAGATCTGAGGACACCTCAGAGACAATTTCCTGTCTGCACTGTGGAAGATAGTAGTAGTTTTAATCAAAAACAATGTCATTTTTTGAGTATCCTGGTGCCTTGATCCTCAGCTGTCAGCTCATAACTAGAACTATGCCTGGCTCACCACTGTGCAGTCTGTAAAAGCAAAGCTCAGCCTGCATTGCTTGTAAAATATTCTACAGCAGATTAAGCTGAAAAATTGTGGCATGACTTGGGAGATCACGTGTCTGTGTCCTGACAAACATTAGTGAGTGGAGAGAGCAGTGAAGCCCTGTGGAAAGGGCACTGGATGTCGACTTGGGTCTCCAGCAGGCTTTTCTTTTTCCCTTTTTATTGATCCATGGCCTTAGGAAAGTAATTTATTCTTTACTTCTTTATGTGTAAAGCAGAAGATAACACTTACCAGCTTTCCTGAGGTGTTTTGGAATATACAATGTGAAAAGGCCTGTTAGTGCTGAATGTTGTGGTCTGATGCACAGATCTTGGTTTTCTTTTTTAGCACTTTTCCTTACAGCACTGTCTGTTGAGAATTCATAATTCATTCTTTTTAAGTGGGTGAAGTGATCAGAAGCTAAAACCGAAACATAAATATTTTATTGCTTTCCAGTTTATATTAGAGAGCACTGCTTATGTGTTTGGGTGTTTTGACATGCATCTGTTGGAACCTTGATGGGGTGGGTGTTGGTCCCTGTAAAGCAGCAAATCCTGCAGCTTCCCTTATCCAAGATCTGTAAGGAAATGTCTCTTCAGTAACTGTTACCAGTTGAGGTTGTACTGGGGGAATCTCCTCCCATGCAAAAGCAGTTTCATGGCTACTGTAGTTTCATTACTTATTTTTTACCAGGCACCACAGACTTTTTGTGTACTATGCACTACTATGCTGAATTTCTCAGTCACATGGAAAAAATGAACTGTGGGAGTATTGACTGGGATAGCAGAGCAGTTTTCCAGCTGAAGTGCACAGGAGTACAGCTTGCTTTGTCCTGTCAACCATGAAAAGCTGTGTCCTGCTCCTGTCAAAGATTTGTCAGGGTTTCCACTGTGAACTTGTGTTTTATTTGGTTTGCAGCTTTCCAGTTAGTGACTTTACGGGTAGGAATTTGGCCTGAGAATTGCAATTTTGGGAAAAGTGTATTTCTTGTTATAAAATTACTGAAGTGTTTGGAGACCCATTGGAAGCAGGTCAGAGGCTGTAGTTGTGCTTCTGCTGCTTATGTACAGAGTAGAAGTGCTATTAAAGGAAAGTATCTAGACATAAAAACGAATGGATACAGCTCAAGTTTTCTAATGATGTTTTGTTAAAACAAATGGGAAAATGTTTTTAAAAGGAGTTCTGCAAGGAGAGAGCTAAACAAATGGCTCTTCAGATGCCATTTAAATGTGGTGTCTTGAGGGACTAATGCAAGGAGACAAAAGCAATGTCCAGGGGGAGCAAATAATCTGCTGAATGATTCATGCAGTTTTGCACAAAACATGTGAATGAAAGATGATCACCAACAAGATTTTATTAATGGAAGACAGGAAATCTTCAAGTGAGGCTTTGCTTTTCTATCTCCTAAATTTTATAGGGCAGTTGATACTCTCACTGCAAGCCTCAGCAGAAGCTCCCCAGACAGGAATGCCCTGCAAGATGAACCCTACTGCTGAAGTTCTGTGCTGTGCATTGTCAGAAGAACTTGGTTCTGCTGTCTTTGATGCAGAAAGCATTCAGCATCCAGGAGGCAGCAGAAATCTTCAGCTGCTTCCTCCCTGAGTCTTCTCTTCCATGGGTCGATCGAACCCTGTTCCCTCTTTCTGTCCTCATCCATCGTGTCCTGGGCCCCTCTGACCACCTCGGTGGTTGGTCCTCCTCTTTCCCAAGCCCAGTGTATCAAGGTCTCTCTTTTATTGGGAAAGCCCATACCTGAACAAAATATTCTGTAAGTTGCTCCGTGAGTGCCAAGGAGCAGGTAAGAATTCCTTCTGTTGACCTGCTGGTTTTGCTCTTGCTGCTGCAGGGCAGTCTGTGATTAGCCTTTGTCACTGCAGTGTCACATGGCTGAGCTGACACTGCTGAGGTGACAGGGTGGTGACTCGCCTGCAGCTTGTCCAGCAGAAGGTCCAGACTCCCTCCTGCAGAGCTCAGCTCTCCACCAGCCCCACTGAACCTCACTAAGAAGAGACAGATGAAAATACTTTCGTGTTGCTGCTTGCGTGTCTGAGCAAATGCACAAATAGGAGACCTGGGAGCTGGCTTGTCAGCCTGGGCACTTGAGAGAGATCCATCACAGAGTGGTTATTTAGGACATGCAGGAAACCACATCTCCTGTTCTGCCCCTGGGACGTGGGCAGGATTGATCAGCACGTCTGAGAGAATAAGGAAGTGGGTCTAATGAGCTGGAATACGTCTCGTCGTATGCGGGAGCCGTGCAGCAGGCAGGGTGTTGTGCAGCCTGGAGCTAATGAGTGAAAATTGGGCTGGCAGAAGCTCTGCTGTTCCTGTGAGGGCTGTGGTTCGAGGAGCACGCTGCCCTAATTGGGCCAGGCAGAGGGGGGGTGATGGCTCCTGCTGCCGGCAGTGCCCTCGTTAGGGGCGGGGGTGTATCAGGTTAGCAGGGCTATCACTGAGAGCAGAATACCCAAATCACATTATTATAACTCATTTCTCTTTGCTTGTGTTCAATCTTGACAATGCAAGATGGTGCCTCGTTATACCAACTCCAGCGTGTTTGGTTTGAGAAAGGAAAAAACAACTACAGCGAAGAAACAGTGAAATTGCCTGATACAGTAAGCACAGAGTCACAGTTGTTTCTATAATTCCTAATTGTTAGGATTTGGTGCTTAAGGGGAGGGTCTGCTGCAGTAGTGTCTGTGCTCTTATCCCTTGATATCCTGTGCCCTACTGCTGTAGGATTGCAATGTGTTGTATCACTTCACTGCTAATGTATTGCCAGTTGTTTTGGGTTGTCTCATGAACACACTGGCCTGAGAACTCTCTGCTTTTGATATTAAATGTGTCTGCCTCCCTGCTGGTTGTCCTTAACACCCAGCACATGTTTCCATAGCTGTGGTGGACTTGCTGCAAGAGCTGACTGATATAGATACTCTCCATGAGAGTGAAGAAGGAGCTGAAGTCCTCATAGATGCTCTTGTAAGTAGGAAACTCCAAATTGTTTCAGTGCCTCAAAGTTTGCCTCTCACAGCCTGAGATTTACAGGTCTGTCCTACCTTGGGGCAGCTTCTGCTGACAAATCATTGCGTTTGTGGGTTACAGTGGCCGTGTCTGGGTCTGTAACTATTGTGTTGAAATTGGAAGACAGGGAATTAGAGATTTTCTTTTGTTTACTTTGTTTGGCTACTCTGTTTCCTCCTACAATCCTTCTTGTCCAGTCACTATAATGTTACCTTCCAAGGTTAATGACAGTGCCCAGAGCCTGTTTCCTCCAGCTGGCCTCTGGGCTGCTGTTAATTACTGTGCCTTGGTGGGGAGATTGCTGGGTGAATGAAATGGGAGAGAGGAGCTGCTAGAGAAGACATTTTCAATAAAATGTGCAGAGAGGTAGTAAATCAAGTGAAGTTCTTTCTCCGTTTTCCTTGTCACCAGCCTGCTGATAATAGCCAAGTTTTAGAGTTTTCATTGTCCTTTTTGAAAGAAACAGGTCAGGCCTATCTTGGGAGAAATGTTTAGATATCTGCTTTTTAGATTAATTTTTTTTTCAAAGCAAGTAGGTGTAAGGTTGTAGGGTATCATTGAAGATTGTTGCACTGTATTCCACAGCAGCCCATACTTGTTGTTTGCCTCCTGTTCACTGGACCCAAAGCTGGCTAACAGTGTTTGAATTGGAAATGTTATTTTGTTTTAACTTCCAAGCTCATGTCCACAACAGAAAGTTCATGATTCAAGTTGAAGCTTTGAAGGTGTATTTGTGACTCTGTGGTTTGGGGATTCCCCCTTGCCCTGGGGCTGTCTGGCTTTCCTTATTTTGTGTAAGTCCACTTGGTGCATTCATCTTGAGGGGATTTAAATGCAGGACTTCAGCTGGTGGTTGTCCAGCTCTTGGGTTTGGATCTGAGAGTGTGAGCATTGTTCTGTCAGCTTTTTGTATCTGTTAGGGTGGAAGGTACAAGAGCAATGCAGGCAGACAGCAGTGACCAGCTGAGAGTGGAGCTGCTCACAGAGCTGACAGTTCTACCATCTACAGTGGTTTGTGCACCTCATGCTTGAGAATTCTGAGGGATTATAAATCAATCAGGCTGGTTCAGGAAATAAGACTGTGACAAGGTGCAAGTTTACATCCTGATGGTTTTCTGTTTAATCTGAACACAGAAGTTGTTTAATTAATTAGGAGAAACATAGTGACAGATTTACTTGATGATTCCTTTGCTTCCTCTGAGATTTTCCAGCAGGGTTGTTCACGTCTTCTGATCGTGTCTGGCAGGGTGTTTCAGTAGGGCTTTCTGATTTTTATGATTTTTATTAATCCCTCCTGCCATGCTTGCTCCTTCATCTTCCTTTTTTCAGCCTTGTTTCTTATCTTTTTATTTCCTGTGACCCTGGGGATTCAGGTGGAGGGCCAGGTCGTGGCCTTGTTGGTCCAGAATTTAGAGCGCCTGGATGAAAGTGTGAAAGAGGAAGCTGATGGTGTCCACAACACCCTGGGTAAGTGGCTGCTGCACAGCCCCTCGCTTCTTTCTGTGGTTTGGGATAAAGGGGGTGGGTTATCCCTTCCTTTCCTCTTGGACTGCCAGTGTTGCAGTACAGGACCTGGTGAAGCTTTTGTTCAAGCACAGCTTGGACTCACTGATCCCTGGAGCCAGAGTTTGTCCCTTGGGTGCATGAGAGGTGCCTCTTCCCAAACTGGTTTTGTTGGGAAGATAGACAGATGAAATAGCACTGCACCAGGAATCACAGAACTGTTAAGCTGGAAAAGCCCTAAGGTCACAGAGTCCAGCTGTTACCCCAGCACTGCCAAGGCCACCACTAAACCACATCCCTAGGTGCCATATCACACAGCTTTTAAATCCCTCCAGGAAAGTGCTCTGCTGCCTGTGTGTTTACTGTGTACATATCTGGGAGCTATACTTTGTTTCTGTTCTAGCAATATATTTAGCTTTCAGGTAGTAAACATTTGCATTTCAAAGAAAGGCATCATTGCCTCTCTGCTCCCTGATCTTTGCACAGCACAGAACCTCTGTTTGCAGGGTGTTGTTGGCAGTCAGACCATCATCCACTCCTTGCAGTCATTCAGGATTCTAATCTCCCTGGACTGGAAGAATAAGAGAGACTAGAAACATGAGGTTTAGAATTTTTGGTGGGGAAAAATGCCTTTTTTTGTGTGTGTGTCTTTCTTCTCAGGAATTGTGGAGAACATGGCAGAGTTCCGGCCGGAGATGTGCACGGAGGCTGCACAGCAGGGCCTCATGCAGTGGCTGCTCAAGAGGCTGAAGGTGAGCTGGTTTCCCACCTTCCTTCTGCAGACGAGTTAGCACAAACTGAAATCATCATGCAAAATAAGCCAGTTTTCCTTGCTTGTGTGTTGTAAAATCCAATTTAAGGACAAAAAGTTACAACTCAGGGTCCATGTCCTCAGCAGTTTTAGTTTAAACAGACACACTTCTGTCTTGTCTTTATAAACATCTTGCAGTACAAGTTGTCTCTCTTCTCTTTTCATATGAAGATTCTTGTAGGGTGGATTTCCAGTCCATGGCTGAGACCTGTAGGAATATAAAAGCTGACCAGTGAGCAGAGACACTAATATTAACCATTTAATGGCCTTTGCTTCCCATATTTTTCACACTTTTTTGAGTTTTAAGTGCTGCCTGTGTTTAACTGCTGCTGGGGGCAGCTTTTGCTTTGAACTCACCTAATTGCCCTTTGAATTAAAACCTGCTTTTCATACTCTGCATCCTGTGGCAATGAGTTACATGGTTTAACTCTGTCTTGTGTGAAAAGATGCCTAAACATTCCCTGGAAAATGCTGTAGGAAAGGAATGGGTAGTTCAGCTCTCTCACAGAGCTACTGAGGGAAATTTAGCAAACAGATTCTGATGTTCCCTAACCCTGTCAGTGGGGCATTAGCACTTCTATGCTTAAATGTCTGCATGATTAGAAAGCCTCTGAATCCCAGAAATGCTCCATCAACTGTGTAAGTGCAGGTACCCTTCTGTGCACCTCATATCCTTGTTAGCAGAAGTAACCTGTAATTTCTCACTACAGGTAGTAATGTCATTATGTTCTTTTCCTTAAAAAACAAAGTGTAGTTAATTTTAGTCCAGGCAGATAGATACTGCTGCCTGCCTTGGAATTATTCTGGCAGCTCAGAAACTTGGGCAAGCAAAATAATCCCAATTAGGATTCCCCTGCTTGGTGCCACACAACATGAATGCTCAAGAGCATTCCAAGCTTGTGCAGGATGTGTCTGTCCTTTGCCCTGGCTGTGTTATCCCTGGGTTTGGGATGTGGGATCAGGCAGGGCTTTCTCTTGCCTGCACGCCATGGTGGGGAGCTAATGAACCCCTCTCCAGGCACTTTGCTCTTGGCAGTGCTTGGTCTCGGATCTCTTGCCCTGACAGATGTGATTGGGATTAACCCAGGATCTTGGCAGCTGGGTAGAGCATTGTGGAATGTCTGTGGGATGAGTTTTAAGATTGGGGTTCTGTTTGGATGGCAGTGAGGGCATCTGGCACACAGCACAGAGCATGAATTGCTGTTTTCTGACAACATTTCAGGTCACATAATTGTATTGTGACAGTCAGAGGTGCTTCAGAAGGCTCAGGTGGAGAGCTCATAGGTTGCTTCTCCAAACACAAGCAGGGTTTGGTGATGTTGGATGCAGACTTGGGAGATCAGAATGTTGTTTCCCAGCACTTGTAGGGCAGCAGTTGGTCATGACAGAAACTGGCAGAGCTCTACAGCACCGAGCACCTTCCCCTCTCTTCCACAGGCTGCTTGGAGGTGTCACCTGGTAGCTGTAAATACTGTCCTCTGCAGAGCGGTTTGGGGCATGAAAAGCTTTATTAAAAGTCAATACCTTGTGGCATTTGGGGTCTTCCTGCTTTCCATGTTTCTGTGTCTTGTGCACTGTGCCCTGTTCTGTGGCAGCAGGGTGGGATGATTGTCCCTGCAGTCCTGCACAGGCAGGACTGTCCATCGTGCTGTGGGGAGTTGTGTGTTTGGGGAAAAAAACTGGGTGACAAATGAGATGTTTTAAGCCTAATACTGCAGCTCTTTCTGCTCCTGACCAGTGGAATAGAAATAGCTGTTAACTGATGATTTTTAAACTTGTGTAATTTTATGAATCCCCTCAGTAAACAGGTTTGTGTTATTATCCGATCAGTAAATGTTCAGTCTGTTTCTGTAGATGCAGCAGCTTTGGCAGCATGCAGAAACATTGGATCCAGTTCAGAACCCGCTTCAGGGATTTTTTTTTTAAATTTTTTTTTTTTGTTCAAATTCAGCATTTTGATTTCATTGTGATTTTTTTTTTTAGCGTATTTAAGTATGGAGGGAATGTCTGAAATGGAAGTTATGTGACTGTGCAGGCGAAACCCATCTCATGTTCTGACTGCAACACTGATCCTCATATGAAAGTCTGGCAGTTTCTGTTTAGTGTTACTGTGATGTATGCTCTGAAATTCCGGTTTTGCTGACAGGTGCAGACTTTCAGAACAGGGATGAGCCCTGTGCACCCATGTAGCATTGTGGAAAATCTATCACAGGGAAGAGATTCCGTGTCGCAAACAACTGCAGACTGTTCTCGGGGGTTTTGAGCCAAGTTGGCCAAACCTACTGCTGAAGGGAAGCAGGAAGGGTCACAGTGGAGTTTCTACATGTGTACATGAGCTCACATCTGCCCCCCATGACCCCTGAATCAGAGAGAATTATTACTCTTCTGTCACTGAGGCAAAATGCAGAGTTACAGCTGTTGTGTTTTGCTTTAAGTGTTGCTCATACGTTCGGTGATTTGATTAATGTGTTCTTCAAATCAGTGAGACGTGGAGAGCTGTGCCCTGATGGGTCTCTTTTTCCTTCCCCCACAGGCTAAGATGCCTTTTGACGCCAACAAGCTGTACTGCAGCGAGGTGCTGGCAATTCTGCTCCAGAATAATGATGGTGAGCTATGCCCATGGTATTGCTGTCTGTGAGGGCAGGATCCAGGATTCTCCCACATCACAGCAGCCCTATTCTGCCTCCAGCTCTCCTTTGCTGGCTCTTTCTCCCCTACGTGCTTCCTCGCCTCCACCCTCTCTTTCTCTGCAGCTTTTGTGCTCTGTCAAGCTGTATTGATTTTGTTTGCTGATGTATCAGTGTTAGATGGCTGTAAAATCTGACAGTTAGCTTCATTTTTCTCTCTCTTTTTCCCCCTTCCCCCCACCTCCGTCTAGACAACAGAGAATTGCTTGGGGAGCTGGATGGGATCGATGTGCTGCTTCAGCAGTTATCTGTGAGTAATTCCCACACACCCTCCCTGCCATAGGGAGACTTGTGGGCTGGGTGGGAGGGGTGGAAGGGATCCAGGGTGCAGTGCTGTCCTAGCAGTGCTTCATGTGTAGTGTGGCACAGTCCCTGAATGCCTTCCACGCAGGGTATCATCCACGGTCAGTGCAGTTAATCCCTGTTTTTGAAGATGTTAACACTGAGGTACCCAGAAGTTAAGTTTCTATGTTATGGTTTCTTGGCAAGTTGGAGATAGGTAGGTAGAGTTGGAGTTTGGCTGTCTCCAGCATTCTTCACTCCAAGTATGGGGCTGCACTGTGCCCATGTTTGAGCGAGCTGAAGGTGTTCATAGCTCACCTGTATTTCTTCAGGTATGAGTTGTGCCCAGGAGTTCTCTGGTGATGAACTTATCCACATCCTTGTGTGTGAATTTGCCCTTCCCCTTAGGGGCCCTGTGTCTAGTCCTTTAAATCCTCCACCAGGCTACTGCCCATTTGTGGGTGCACAGCCAGGGCAGCAGAGTCACAGAGGGGATGCAGCAGTGACCTGTGTGGTTGCTGGCTGACACCTGCCAGGCGTGTGGTTCAAATGATTCGTGTGTGTTTTGCAACAACACGGCCCAACATCTGGGGGTAACTTTGCTTTCTTTGTTGTGCAGGTGTTTAAACGACACAACCCAAGCACAGCAGAGGAACAGGAAATGATGGAGAACCTGTTTGACTCCCTTTGCTCCTGCCTAATGCTCAGCTCCAACCGTGATCGCTTCCTCAAGGGTGAAGGTCTGCAGCTGATGAACCTGATGCTCAGGTACCCCATTAACGTGATTTTATTCCTGCTTTTGATATACCAACACATATTCTGATTAGATACTTGTGGTTTTCCATTTGTAAAATTTCTGTTAGGATATTTGTCTTTCTTCTCTCTTTTTTTTTTTTTCCCCCCCCCCAGCAAGTAAATTGGACCTTCTCAGACATTGGAATCTCCATGTTTTGCCTTTAGTTCTGTTTCCTAAGAACTGGGGGTGCCACAGTGGCTGCTGGAAAGTCACAGTTGCAGATCTTTCATCTGGATGTCCACCACAGAGAATGCTGTGGGTCAGGCCACTAATCCTCTAAGGATTTAAAAGAGGGCAGGAGAGAACCTTTGGGTGTCTCTAGGGAAAAATTTTTCCTTTCATTCCCTAGTTCAGGCTCTACTGTGTTGTGTAGGCTCTGAACTGCTGAATTTTTGTGGCTGCTGGTACAGGAATTGCTTTAGTGAGTGGGGCATAAGTTTGCATTTCTTGTGCCATGGTTTGTCACACCCTGAACCTCTGGGGGCTTCTCTGCTCCCTCTTCAATTTTACTTGCTGGTCTGGCACCGAGCTGTGTCTGCTGGGCTGTCTGGCTCCCCAGACCTGCAGGAGGGCACAGTGGGCTCTGTCTGGCTGTCCCTGGAGTGCCAGGCTGTGTGCTGGCAGGTTGGCAAACACCAGCCAGGAATGCTGAGTTCCCGCAGCGCAGGGCTGGGGAATATGCGGCAGCAGGGAACTGAATAAATAACCCAACATGGATTATTCAAATAGGAACACTGGGTTTTCTTGAGGCTAATTAAGGAAAAGCTCCAAAACTGAGAATGGGAGGGAGGCCTCCCTCTGCCTGGAGTCCTAAGCTGCTAAGCCAGCCTTGCAGAGCTAATTACTTGGAGTTCTTATGCCATGTGGGTGGGACTCCAGTGTTTGGATTTTTAATAGCTTTTTCCCCATTTTTGGACTCTACTGTTTACCATTCTCTGTACTGAGATCCCAACTGGAAAATAATGACAACAGGAAAACTTCTCCCTGGCTGCATTTTGCCCCCTGCAGTAGTTGCAAAGGGCTTGAGAGGGACAGAGCATGACTGATCTGCAGCAGCAGCTCTGTCTGATGGACAGAGTTTCCAAGACCTCAAACTGTGGATGCTTAGGACCCAAACCCACTCTACAGTTTGAATGGGGTTGGTAAAGTGACAGTGGGGAAAAAAATAACATTTCATAGAATGTGTTCTAGAAGCTTCTGTTACTACTGTCCACAGACATGGGCTATACTGACAGCTGATTATTTTACTTTTTTTAAACTCTTCTAATATAATTCTAGTGATTAGAAAGTCTCACAAGTGCTCAGTTTTTCTTGGACAGGGTGGCTTAGGTGACCACAGTCTGATGTTGTAAATAGGGAGTGAACCTGGATAGTTGTGATCTGGATCTGCACCGGGTGTATCGAACATCTGTATCTTCTTGATACCTTCATGATAAACAGCAGAGAACAGGTGTGCCATTCAGTTGTGATTGACCACCTCGCCCACAAACAAGGCAGAGTATTTTTCTCTCCTGTCAGTGTCCTCTGAAGGCCAGGGGCAAAGATCTGTTATGTTTTGGTTTTACTTCGGAGGTGGTTAATCATTGTACCACGGTCTGTGCAGATGAAAGGACAAATAGGCAAAGTTGAAAGTGTATTGACATGATGTGAGATAGATAAGCTGTGTGAGAATAAAGATATCAGGCTTGAATCTCCATTACTGTCATAGGGAACACAGCCTTCTGTGTCTGGTGCTGTCCAATCTGTCCAGCCAAGGCATTCCTTTATTGATGGTCTTGCACACAGACCTGCAGAGAGGTGCAGCAGCTTTTGGATGAGTATTTAGTGTGCTCTTGATATTCCTAGAGATAGTAATGAGAACAGGATGGTTTCTGCTTTGCTGAGCCTTAAGATGCATGGCCAACAGTGAAGGGTGATGTTGTGCCATGTGAACTTCAAGTTTATGGGGAGAAAGTGGTAGTGCCTGAAGGTGAGCCTGGTGGGGCTGATGTTTCTTATGGGCATGTCCATGGCCAGCTGGCTCCTGGATTCGTGCTGTGGTCTGGGATGTGCAGTTGGCCCTGAGGAATGTGGCTTCACTGAGCAGGTACATGGGAGGTGAGCAGAAGGTTTGGGAGAAGAGCAGGTTGAGAGGGACAGAGTCGGCGGCAGCAGAACTGCAGTAGGAAGTCTGAAAGTAGGATGATAGCGTGGGTAGATATAATTATTTGATTTACATCTCTGCACCAAGGGAGGCTCATCTATTTTATGTAGCATCTTTATCAAAAATAAGATGGTTTATCAAGGTGGTAGCTGCCAGTGGAAAGTTTAGAAATGTCCCGTAGAGTTAAATTAAATTTTTGTTTTAGGTCAGGAAGCCCATTTTAGTGCTCAGTCCCTCGACCTTGCCTTGGTAACCCAACTGCAGTGTACCTTCCAAAGCCAAAAGAGAGGAAAACATGCTTGTGCTGTCAGCTGCTGGCCCATGCTGACAGGCAGCTTATTGCTTTGGCTGTAGAACTGTGCCGGGTTTGAGGAGATGCGGCCGCGTCGCTCCCGGGGGATGTGTCAGGGAGATTCTCCGTGAAAATAATGTGTGGCTTTCCCAGCTGTTAACTGAGGAACGTGTATGCACAGGGACAAAGGCAACCCAGGGAGCTCCCAGGGACCTGTGTCACTCGGGCAGCACGATGTTGTGTCCTGCAGCTGCTCTGAGGCTTTTCTTGACCCTCAATAAAGCTTTTGCTCCTGTTCAGAAAAACAAGGTGAAAACAGTCAGGTCCATACAGCTCCCTGAAGCATGACTGTAGCTATTTCAGGGTATATTTTTTATGATTATTAAAATCTTTCTATGTTTTCTTGTCCTGCTGTTCCTAATGACCCTGTGGAAACTTAGGCTGTCTCTTTACTAAATCTTCTGGTTAATTAAACGGAACCATTTTATGCAGCACTTTCCCAGGAAATCAAGTGTTCTGGTTTAGCTAGTATTTTGGAAAGTGAGGGGCTGTGTTCTGCTAATGTGGAAAGTCCAAATAATGTCAGCACCTCTTCTTTTGAAAGAATAGATGTACCAAAGGAGTTCTTATCCAAGGATGTAAAGGTGTTAAAAGGAGGAAAACAATGGTTAGTGAATAAAGCTGTAATTCAGAGTTCCCATGAAGACTGAGGTCCTTCCCCATTTGGTGATCCTCACATATGCTTGTCTGTAAAGTAGTGTTCAGCTAAAAGTTCCCTCAATAAGCACAGATGAGACTAAGATAAACTGCTTGCCCTCCAGCAGAATAAATATTTCAAATAAAATCAACTCCAGACAGTCCAGTCAAGCAGCTATTGATCTCTAAAAGCCTGAACTTAAACCCAATGAATATTCCAGAGCTCAGCCCTGCACAGCCTTCCTAAATGCTGATCAATATGCCATTACTTCCCCTGCAAACATTTCTGGTGTCATCTGGCCTAAGGAGTACCTTATTTTTAGCTCTCAGTAGCAGCAGGTGGGGGTGTTGATCCACCCTCCTGCACAGCCCTTCGTTTTTGGGAGGACTCAGACCCTGGCTCCTTGTGGTGTCCTCCAACGCTGCATTGTGCCCCTGTGGCTGCACTTGGGCAAGGCCACTTCTAGGCTGGGGTGGTCATATATGTTTTTTTTCAGTTTGCCTGTTGTTCCTTAAGTTCAATCTCTGCAGGGAAGTTGTTTTCCACAGCGCTCTGGGGCCTTTGAGGAGCCCCTGCTGGTGGGCACGGGGTCCGTGTGGCTCAGCCTGCAGATGGGCAGAGTTGGAGGAGATGGGCTTGTGCTTGGAATGGAAAGTGGTGGGGCTTGGTCCTGTCCTGGAGGGAATGTCCTCCTGGGCTTTCCTTTGGGGACACTGGCAGCTCTTGTTCTCCAGCTCATGTTAGCTCCTGCTGATGTTCCCTGGCCTGGTGGTTTTATGGGCTGTGTTAGCGACCGGTTTTCCAGTTCCTATTTCACAAGGTGTCTTAAATTTCCCCCTGGATGAATTATAAATCCCCAGATTTTGGTTTGAGAGGTACAGGGCAGCTGGAGATAATTTTCAGACCATCTCTGTGTTATTGGTGTGAATTACCACCATCAACGTTCTGAACAGGCATTAAAACAGAACAACCCAGAGTCTGTCTGTGTCCTTCCACACATGATTTCTGGTTTTTCATTAGCTGACCCAGCTCTGCTTACCAAACTTACTCCTTTATTAAATCAAACTATTGCTAGATCTAAATCCTGATATTTTTTTTTTTTGGTGTGACAGTATTTGCCTTGTGTATCCAACCCAGCCTTCCCTGCTGTTTTGTGCCAGTGTTTCTAAGAGATTGAAGAAATAGCTTTTTCAGTAGCCAAGAAATAAGAAAATAAAATTGTAACAGTAAAATACATAAAATGGAATAAAAATGAAATAGAAAATAAAAATAAATAAAATACATTAAAAAGGAAATAACCAAGACAATATTCTCAGCCACAGTTTTGAAAAGAGTATTTGTCGATATAATGCTTTGGCTTCTAGAAGAAAAGTCTTCCTTAGAGCTGGTGCTCAGATTCTTCATCCTTTCCTTGTTGTGTTCCTTTTCCTTGTCTCTTTAAAGCAGCAGGCTCCCAAACTCCTCATGTCCCTGTCCAGTTTAACTTGCCCCTTTCTTTTCACAGGGAGAAGAAGATTTCCCGCAGCAGTGCCCTGAAGGTGCTGGACCACGCCATGATCGGACCAGAGGGCACAGACAACTGTCACAAGTTTGTGGACATCCTTGGCCTGAGAACCATCTTCCCTCTCTTCATGAAATCACCCAAAAAGATAAAGAAAGTTGGAACAACTGAAAAAGAACATGAAGGTAGGTGTGTTTCCAGATCCTTCTTATTACCATGGAGGGGGTGAATGAGTAGCCAGTGTCTGAAAAGTACCTGCAGTGAGGAGGGAGAGGTGCAGCACCTCCTGCAGCCTTTGGGTCTGGGTGTTCATCCTGCTGCTCCCTGTCATAGCTGGCTGTTGAGGGCACACTTGTCCTGCTTGCTTTGGTATCAGCAGCTCCTGGTGATTCCATTTTGCATGCTGTTAATAAGTTATTTTACTCCTGTAGGGTCTGTTGTTTGAAGCTCTCACTCTGATGCAAAACTCTTTTGAAAAGAGTAATGAGGCAACTACAAATGTCACCTCAAAAGCAGTGTTTTCATGGCTCTGAGCACTGAAGTGTGACTGGATGAACATCAGGCATTGCAGAAATAAACTGCATTGCTTTTGAAGTTGCTTTTTTTTTCTAATTTTATTTTTATATTTTCCTCTCTCCCCTGGAAAACTCTGCTTTAACAGAGATCTGCTGTGGAGTATTCCTACAGTTACTATGGGACCTCACACTGAGCTGACTCTGGGGTCATCCCTTCCTGTTCCTGTATTGCTTATCTTGGGTAGATAATGGTGAGGAGGAAATGGTGTCGTGTGGTCTGGGGTTTATGTAATGGAATTGCAGAGACAGGTTTGGTTTCCGTAGGTTATGTAATAAAATTGCAGGTTTATGTAATAAAATACGCAGTTGCACTTAGATGGGTTTAGGGGATGTTTTGAAATTTTCATTTGCAGTATGAAAGTGAGGTTGTCTAATTCTTCTTGCTGAGAGAAGGCTCCAGTTAGAATAGGAGGTTCTGAGTAGAGATCTGGGTGTGTGGCTCATGGCATTGACTTAATTTTTCAATTTGGGAAAGTGAGCTAATCTCTGTCTCATCTGCTTCTTCTGGACACTGCAGATGATACCTCTGTGCAGTCCTGGCTACTGTGAGGATTAGTCTGGAAAGCTCTGACAGGGTCCATTCCTCACTATTTCTGTGATAGGGTGAAAAGCCAATCTGCCCTCAGGAAAATGGAGTGATCCATGCAAACAGGCTTTGTATCACACCTCCATCTCATTAACATGCAGAACAAATGGAGAACATTAAGATGAGTCCAGAAATCAGCTCTATTAAAATAAACTCTCCCTAAAAGGCTGTGGTAGTAAGTCCAATTTTCTTTGTTTTGCATCACTGGGCAGGTGAGTTACTGAATTTCTAACAACGGGAGTTAATAGAGATGTTTAACAGCATTCCCTGGAGCCTGTCACGCTGTCCTGACATGAGTGTCAGCAGCACAGTGTGTGCTTTTACTTTGCTGAGTGTTTGCCCCAACCCTGCAGTAATTGCTCCTGGGCAGGAGCACAGTCTTCTGGATGTTCTGGCTTTAAGGGAAATGGTGCAGGTGTGGTGTGGTGGAACCGGTGCCCTCTGTGCTGTGCTGGTCCTGGGAACACGCTGCTTTTTGCTTCTCTCTTTGTTTATTGATCAGAAAGAAGGCTTGTGTTCGCTCTGCTCTTGTCATCTTTTCTCATAAAAACTTTATCCTGTGTACAATCTGTTTTAAAAAAAAGAAATTAGAACAATCTTCCTTTAGGAGAGCACTCGTGTGTATGCCAAATGGAGGAAGAGGTTCCTTTAAAGGATTCACTGGAATGGCTCTGCAGCAGGGCCATCAGTATTTGTTAAAAGCAGCTCTCAGGAGCTGTGCTGTCCTTGCCCTTGCTGTGTTGCTGCTGGGATGCTGTCAGGATGGACACCCTGGGTTGTGCTGCAAAACACAGAATCCTCAGTGGACTCTGAACCCTGGGACCTGACTACAGTGCCCAATAAACACCAATGAGGTACCCAACAGCTCTGCAAAAGGGTTTGTCCGCCCTGTCCCTGCCTGTCCCACCATCCCTTTGTCTGCAGGGGCCAAAGTGCTGCCAGGCTGGGGGTACTGGCACCCACTGTGGCTCCAAGTGCTTCACCTCCCACAGGTCATCCAATGCTTCATCTCTAGAGCACCAAACCCTCTGTACATATCTGATGGTTGTAGGAAAATATCCCCTTGTCTTTATTTTATAGCAGTGTTGCTATTTACATAAGAGATAGTCTATAAAACCGTGTTTGTTTTATTGTCTCTAAGGCAGTGTTCTGAATGTGACAAAATAATAAATACCCTGGTGAAAAAAAAAAAATTTCAATGTGGCTTGCTCAGCTTTTTTTTATTACAGAAATTTATAATCCAAATTAAATTTGATAAAAGTAACTTCTCTGTAATGTGTTTCTCCCTTTTTAAACACTAGCATAAAGGTGTCAGTGCTGGTTAGCTACATTTTAAACACTGTCAGTGTTTAAAAATTATTTTACTCTAGGGAGCCTGTGAACAATTTAAATCCAAGCTGCATGTATTTATGCTTTATGTACACTATGTAATTAGGAAAAAAGAAAGGGAAAAATTCTTAACCATCTTTATGGATGATCTGAGCCTGAAGATTGGGCCTGTGGTGTCTAACTGAGTACACATTATCTACACTTGAATTTTGCCTGCATTTGTACAGATCGTTATATTGGGATATTAGGTTTGGGAGAAAAATCTCATTCAAAGCAATTTCCCTCTTTCTGAGGCAGTGAAGCAACTCCAACCAGAAATATTTTGCAGTTGAGGACAGAAATGACTTAGAGTTTTTCTATGTTTGTGGGGTCAGAGTACTGGTGTGAGTGCCCAGCCGGGTTGTCCAGCAACAAAGAGACCCAGCCAGGTAGTGTGGGAGGTGCTGTGTCGTGGATTTGTGTTGTGAGGTGTTTGAACAGCTGTTCCCCAAAACCCTCCTGTTGCAGAGCTGAGGGTCAGTGTGTCGTCCCTGTCCATGAGGGTGCAGCAGCTCTTGGCACACAGTCGAGTCACAGCGTTGAATGCTGACTTGAAATTCTTGAACAGTCTCAGTGAACTAAAAATGGAGAAAACACAAATTCCTCCAGAATTAGAGAGTCTGTAGTGAAGCAATCATAGCTGCCTCGACAGGCTGTATATCCTCCTGCTCTTTCTCAGGATGGTTATTTGCAGCCCAGTTTTGCTCACTCGGAGAGTCTAATGAACTATAAAAGGATGTTTGTCCAATTCATCTTCATTTAAATGCTTTCTCTTGTCTTAGATGTCAGTTTTACTTAGGAATGCTTAATTTGATAACCTGAGAATTAGTTCAGCCAGTTTCCAAAGGAGAATTCCTATTGCTGGGGTGTTCTGCCTGTTTGCCCTCTATCAATAACAAAGCCTCTTTTGGAGATTCCTCAGCTATACCCTTCTTTTAAAAACAACAACAAAAACCCCATTTCTTAATAAATACACTCTTACTCCTTTGTGACATACACAAAAGGCAGTAGAGCCCTTGGAATGAATCTCTGCTGCAAAACCAGGTTCCCTGGGTGTGGGGAAGTGAAAAGGCAGCGGCAGAATCACGGCCCGGTGAAAGAGTTATCAGTATTTAACTGAGCACCCTCTGCCAGCCAGCAGAAAGTGTTTTTCATTTGGTGGTCTTCAGGAGTGAACACCCAGGGAAGGCATCAGTCTGTTTAAACAGAACTTTATTATGCCAATTTGTTATTTCACCATCACCCTCCGACAGGAACCTGTGATTTGAGTGAGCCATGATGCCGAGAACAGAGTTAAATTTATCTCAATTAAAGTGAGCGTGCTCTGTTGCAGGAACATCACAAAAATAAACTTTCTCAGTCAATAGGGAGAATTTTGTTTTATGTTCAGCATGATGACTGGATCCAGCTCTCCAGGGCCGGTCTTTGTGGAGCTTTTCCAACCCTTCATCCATCAGTAAAATCACTGTTTCTTGCTTTTGTCAGTGTTTTAAGGCAAGATTTTTCGTGGCAAAATATGGTGATACTTGAGTGGGTTACTTTTTTTAAATGCAGATTATTAATACATGTGAAAACAGGTAATGTTATCAGATGTTACACCATTGGTATGGCACATCCCTGATTCCACCTGTAATCATAATCATAGCCTTGAAGCCAGAGTTGTGTGCATAGGAGGGATAGAGGTATCTCAAAGAACTGGCTTGCTTATTTTCTGGTATTCTTTCTAGTATTTTCCTGCTCCTAATGAGAAACTACAATTTGTCTTAAGAGCTCTTTACAACCCAGAAGTCTCTTAAATGTTCTGGGTTCACCAGATCATCATGCTTGGCCTCCGAAGGGCTGCTGCCTCTGGCACCCAGAGCTGCCTGCTGTCCCCTTCCTGCAGGATGACTCTTGCCTCCTCTTCATCACTGTTGAGCTTCCTTCCCTGCTAGGCAGATGTCCATTATAATGAGATGCAAAAAAAAAAAGAGGGGGGGGATAATAAAGGCAGAGAAGTGTAATGTTACAGCTTGATTTGACAGGACCTCCTGCTGTTGCAGCTGCCAGTGCCAGCCATGGAATAGATTAATCTGTATTCCAACACGCCAAGCTGAAGTCAAGATCGATCTAATTAGGGTGTTTTAAACACTGCTTGCATGCTGAAGTCTCCATGCCTGTCTGTAGAGGGAAAGGCTCCCAAGAACTCGAGGTGATCCTGGGCTAAGCAGGACCCTCGTGCATCTGGGGAGCACATGTGATGTGACCTCCCAGAGCCAGGGATGTGGCTGGTGTGGTGCCCTGTGGTGTTGGGATCGTGGGGAGTGGCAGGGCCTGCAGGTGAGCTGGCCATGGGGCAGCAGCAGTGCAATCTGTCTTCCCATATCCATGAATTTATGGGGAGTGGCAGGGCCTGCAGGTGAGCTGGCCATGGGGCAGCAGCAGTGCAATCTGTCTTCCCATATCCATGAATTTATGGGATTGGGGGATTTTTGTGTGGAAAAAGTTGTTCCTGATGTGTAGTAGGTACCAGCTGGTACCTGCTGTTTCCATGAAAGCGCCTTTGGGGTGCTGAGCATGGCTCAGTTTGGTGTTTGCTTCTCAAAGGAATCACGTTTAGTCATCCTTTGAAATGGGGATTGGCAGCAACTTCTGCCTCTGGCCTTGTCTCTGCCCTCCCTGAAAATGATGCATTTTGTGCAGGTGATGTGGACTTGGGCTGAGTGTTACATGTTGTGGAGAAGTTCCCAGAACATTCCCTAGCAGACAGGCTGCCCGAGGCTTCGCCCCGGGGTGATGCACAGCTCACGGCCTCTGTCTGCACCGAGATCAAAGCAGGGCAGCTGCAGGTTCTTCATTCCAGGGACTCAACAGCACCAGCTACTCATCATTGCCCAAAGGAGATCCGACCCTGAGCAGATATTGTGATTGCAGCTTTTAAAATGTGGCATGTGTGACATGGGGCAGTCCATGGGAAGACAGAGACCCCTTCCATGGGAACCTGTGCCCCCCAGGTTAGTGCCTCTCTCTTCCAATGGCTTGTGCAAACACTTCAACAAAAACTTTAATCCACCAAATCGTGGATTCAGCCACTCATCTCATCAATGTTTGCCCTGATTTTGGCTGCTGTCCTTACATGTGGGTATTGGTGTTTATTGGGCCAGGACTTGTGTCATGGCATAACCTTGATTTTGGGGAGGGCAGCATGAAACACACTAGTGTTTTGGTTTTGTTTTTCTTTCAGGAAGCTGATCTGAAAAAAAGGTTTAGATAGTTCAGAAATATTTCTGTAAAGTATTTCTTTGAATGTTTTGACCAGGCAACTAAATATTTCCTGGATTTTCTGCAGTGATGTGTTGAAAGAATAACCTTGTTCTCAAAACCCCTGTGTCAGCTCCTTTACACTTGTCAGTAGTTTTAAAGATTTTATTGATAAAATGGATAAATATCTGCATATGACTGCCAAAGCAAAAATGATGGCTAAAACACATTTCCTAGTAAGGGAATATTGGAAAAAAGCAATGAAGATAGATCATTGGTGAGAATATTGCCACTAAAATGCTGTGTCAACACTTCCAAAAAAAGAAGGTTGGGGGAAAAAATAGTGTGAAATACAGAAGGCTGGCTTCTTCCTAAACCAGCAGAGCATATGTTGGGATATATAGCAGGAGGTGGCAGGGGGAATCTTCATTTTGTTGTATTTCTTTCACCTTAAGAAAATAGGTTCTTGCAAGGACTCGGAGGCTTTTACAATACTTTTTAATGTCAGCACTTAATTTGGTGTTGCTTTTTTGTGCAATAACAGTTTCTGTGCAGCGAGAGCGTGCGCTGACACCCCCGGAGCCATCCTTCACCCCCGTTAGCCTGTCGGAATGACGGAGCAGCCACACGGTGCGGCCACCCGATAAACCTGTTATCTGCCTGCTCCTCCTGCCGGCAGCGCTCCCAATCTCCTTGGAACATGAAAAATTGACACCACCTCGGGCAGAAATCTGTTTCGAAAAGGAAGCTCCATTTATAAGTAGCTAATGAAATGGGGTGGGGAGGTGCGTGCGCCTGTGCAGCTTCTCCTCTTGCTGCCCTTGTGCAGGATGCAGATAATCTGTGCAGCAGGGAGCACAGACACCCTGGGCAGGGTGTGTGTGGCTTCACCTTCCAGGGCCCAGGCAGTGAGAGAAGGAGCTCCTGGCAAACGTGGTGGTGTCACTTGTTCCTTGTGTGCTGGAGGGAGAGATCGAGGCTACTTGTGGCTCTGGGCTGGGTCATCCATCAGTAGTGCATGTTAGGTGCACTCATCTCACAGGTGACAGCAGTGAGATGGTGATCCTTCTCCTCAGCATGCTGCGTTTTCCTCTCTGAAAATAACAAATCTTGAGGCTCATTCACTCCCCACCACCGTGAGCAAGGAGGTGTTTGTGGCCTTTAATTTTCATCAGTATTAATCAGCAAGATAATGGTGAGGACGTCTTGGAGAAGCTGGGTATCTAAACCACTGGGTCTGTGTTTAGTGCTGACCTGCAGGTAGGAAGCAGTGCCAAATGATTTGGAAAGGGAGAGAAACTGGGCCCCAGCTGCTTTGCACTGTTGCTGGGCTCGAGGCACGTGGCTCAGGCACCTCTCAGTGTGATGCTGTGGTTGGACATTGACAGAGGTGTCTTGCAGCACTGACTTTTTGCTTGGCTCCAGGGTTTGTGCTGTAAAATACGACCCCCAAGTGCAATTGAGAAAACTGTAAATGTGCTCATTTGGTCATTTCTGGTTTGTTGTGGCCCATTTATAATCGCTGATGGGATTTTCTGTAAATGAAAGTGGTTGCTTTGAGGATTTTTTCCTTTAGCTCGTACTAGTTCTGCAGGAGCTGCACTCTGGCACAGGTATTCCTTTCTTCAGCTCTTCTGTTTTGGTAATTGTTCCTGCTTTGGTGACCTGAGGGCCATTGGAGTGACAATGCTTTGTCCAGGGCTCCTTTAAGCCTAAAGGAGGAGGCAGCATGTGGTCCCTTTAGGCTGTGATGGAGGGTCCCAAAATGTGTTTGCTGCTGGGCAGGTGTGTGACCTGGGGAGGAAACCAAAGTGAAACTTGTGCTCTATGTAAGGTGCATTTTCATCTGTCCAAGGCAGAGGAAGAAGAAACCTCACTGGGTGGGCTGGGACGAGGTGGGTGAGGAGCTCTCTATGCTCTCACCACTGCTCTGTCTCCTCTCACCATGGAACCAGGGTTCTGCTTATCAACAGCTACGTGCCAGAGTGCTAGTAGTAAATTTAATGGCATGTTACAGAGGAAAATAAGCTCCTGTTCCTGATCTCAGCATGCAATTTTCATTTTGTATCTCTAGAACATGTCTGTTCCATCCTGGCTTCCCTTCTGCGAAACCTGAGAGGGCAGCAGAGGACACGGTTACTGAATAAATTCACAGAGAATGACAGTGAGAAGGTGAGTGCTGAATGTGTGTCTCTGTCTCTGGGCTGCCAGGTTTGCTCAGGGCAGGGTGCCTGTGTGCACTTGCTAAGTTATGAAAAGCCATCATCATACCTGCCTGCAGAGAGTTGTGCTGTCACAGACTTTCATTCTCTCACTCACATTTTATCTACAAACTGCAGAACTGGACATACCTTTAGTGCTTGTCCTCCACATCACCTGTACTCTTGTTTTCTGGTGCTCTTGCACATTGCAGTAGTGATTCTCAGTCCTGAGTTGTGTCTCTACTGAAGCCTGACCATAGAGGACAATATGTGGTATTACATTGTGCTGGCTCTGAGACCAGGACACCATGGAAAGGTGCCATTGTGTCTGGTGAAGCTCTTTTGCAGAGAGTTTAGGAATCACTCTGGTAACATTTCACATTCCCCACTCCTCTCTTAGAATGTCTCACTTTAGTGGTGTTTGCTCTTGGAAATTCTTTCCAAAATATTTACATGGTGGAGGATAGATCAAAGCATTGCAGAAGAAAAATAGCAGCTTCTGCAAACTGGGAATCCCAAGGGATTTGTAAATTCTGCCACTGGGAAAATACTGGTTCCTTAGTATTCCTCATTAGTGTGTTTTAAAAGTGTTTTTCATAACCTGTTCTACCAATGGCTGAAAATTGCTAGACAGTATTTCAGTTGCCCTAACACAGTTCAGAGGAGAGCAGGAGAGCTGGAACACCCAGCACAGAGAGAGAGGCCTGATGGGGAAACAAGGAGCCTGGAGAGCCTCAGCGCAGAGAGAGCGAGATGGGGACACATCTGTTTGCTGCCGTTTGTCTGGTGCTGACGGGACCGTGTTCCCATATGGGGTTAATCCGAACGCCTGCAGCCTCAATGTGCTCATCCAACCAGCACTTGTACCCTCCTCCTGTAACATGTTCCTCCCTGGGAGGGACAGAGTTCCGTGTTGATTTGTGAAGGCTGGAGCTGGGAGGAAAACAAAATCATGTGAAGGATTAAAACTGATTATTGCATTGTTCTTTTTTCTCGCTCATGTCTCTCTCTTCTGCACTTGCAGGTTGATAGGCTGATGGAGCTGTATTTTAAGTACCTGGATGCAATGCAGGCAGCTGATAAGAAGATTGATGGGGAGAAACATGTATGTATTGCTTAAGTTCCACCAGATCATGTCTGTAACACCTGACATGTTACCTCCTAATTCCTGTTGCCCTGCTTTCCAGCTTCCAAGTAACCTCAGATAAAATGGGCTGAGAACTTCTCTACAGCAAGTGCCTTCTGGCTGTCTCTCAGAGTGAGTTTTACTAGAAGGGCCCAATTCCCTGCTTCAATTTGCCTTCATTTTTACCTGGCTGCAGGTCCTGCTTGGTTTGGCAGATGGAGAGTAGGTGAAATGCAGAGAGACAATTACATGATAATGTCCTACCCTGGTCTGTAGGGTTGTGATGAGCAGCGAGAAAGCGTCTGTGTTGATGAGTTAGCCGAGGTGCAGCCAAGGGCTGCGTGCTCTCTGCACACCAGCAGCGAGTGTTTGAGTGACACGAGCCTTGGTACCTCACAGCACTTTCTTGGAACTGAAGCTGGAACAGACCCTTTGAAAGAGAGCGAGCGGCTGGAGTCAGGAAGCAGCTTGCAGAGCTGTTAGCGAGCTTGGCCAGCTTCCCACAAGATTATCTGTATCAGCACCGAGGAGGGTGTGAGATTGATTAGCGCTGACGGAGAGCAATGGCTGCAGCTGCTGTCCCGCGCGCTCCGCGTGCCACGGGCAGCAGCCCCCCACCAGGCCCCGAAAAACAGCTGCCTGCCCGCTGCCAAGGCTGCTTCTCCAGGCACTGCCAAACATTCCGAGGGCAGCACAGAGCTGCTGCTGCTCAAAGAGGCACGGCAGTGAGTGATGAATGGAGCTGCTTTTGCTGCCAGCACTCAGGCTCCATACGGATGGCGGCAGCGTCACCAGTGAGCGGTGGCCTGGAGAAAGGCATTTACCCTTTCCTGCTCTCCCTCCGTGCTCTGTCCGTCCTTCTCAGAACAGGGCAAGAAACTGTTTATTCCTTACTTCTTGCTGTTGGTGGTGGGGTTTTAAAACTCAAAAACCAAAATGGATTTTTCTGGGTGAGACCTCGTGGTGTGTTGGAGCTGCTGTACAAAGCCCTACAATGCCACGTGCAGAGCAAGGGTATGTGCCCTTTATCCAGGAATATCCTAGAGCAGCCTGCAAATGTTAACATCTGTAGAAAACAGCCAGCACAAAGCAGGGGTGGAGGGAATTTGAGTGTGGAGAGGCTTGTGTAGAAGGTCTTTAGTGAAGGATATTAACCCATTTGTGTCTACTAATGCACAAGAGAAGAGCAAGGAACTTCAAGTTTTCCTCCTGTGTCTGGAATAAATGGATCTCAATCCTTCACCTACTGTTAGAACTAATAACAGGATTTGGCAGCAACATGGATGCAATATATTAGGCACAACATGTATGAAATACGCTGTTGAAGTTCATTCCTAGCTTGGAACACTTTTGGAATTATTGTTTGCTTTTTTTTTTTAGCGTTCTCAGGTGGTCAGTCAGACGCAGTCTCCTGAGATCTGAAGTGGCTCAAGCATTTTCCCCACACAGGAGTAGGCAAAAGCCATCATTCTGTCTGTCACATCATGGCAGTGTCTGGCTGTGACAGGATTTATGGAGCACTTTAATGTTCCTAGTTGTGGCACATGAATCACTGAGGTGGATGATATGAACGCTTTAGAAACTGTGCTCTGTCACCTGGGGGCTTTTGACCTTCCCCTGGCAGTGGAGGGTGTAGTACCCCAAAACCCTGGTATACAGATCCCTACTTTTCCCTCTGTCCCACAGGAAAATGATACCTGGTGAGGTTTTACAGATTCAGTCTGTACTGTTGAGAGTGAGATCCAACTCTGATGGACAGAGTATCCTGGTGTAAGTCTTGCATTACAAGGAGTGAAAAGCTGATTACACAAGGAATGACTGAGTGCTTTATCTTTAGTAGTGCAGCTGGCATAAGAAGCTCCTGCTCTTGCAATTCTCCTCCTTTTTATTTCTTTTAGCTTGGCTTGTTTTAGTGATCTGGTTTATAGCCCTGTTTTTCAGCCCATGGCAGTGACGGTGGGGGAATAGTTGAGGGTAGAAGGGAAGGGAAGGATTTCTGAAGCCAGCTGTTTTGGGGAGGAAAACTTGTGGTCAAACTGCACGTTTAATCTGGACAGTAAAACAGAATGAGGTCACTGAACTCTTTTTCAGCATTACCCCCTTATTTGCTTTGGTAAAATCTGTTCAGAAAGGATCAGAGGTGATAACTAGGTGATTATTTTAATTGCCATGTGAAACCCAGGAGCAAAGACCATGAGAGCATTGTTTCCAACACCTGATGCCTGTCTTCGCACTTTTCTTAGAATTTTAAGGTAATGAAAGTATCTTGTTCTCCTCTCAAATTCTTTAATTATTTCTGTAGGAAATGGTGCAAAATCCTGTGGCTTTTACCTCCCTCTAAAATGAGGTGTAATTATGGGTGGCAGCAATAGCCCTGGTGATCTCTAAAGACGGTAGGAAACGACAAGAGATGGTTTAATATTTTTATATGTCTACAGAAAATTATGCTCAGCAGGTTTATTCGATAAAATATTCTCACCAGACACTTTGCGCTATAATGACTTACAAATTACATGCTAATTGTGCTACAGTTCAGCCACTCCAGCCTTGAAAGGGAGAGGTGGAACTCCTAGGATGAGCATGGTGTCCACAGGTGGGGGATAACAGTGTCAGCCTGTCCTTTCAGTTTGGTGTAGAAAGACTGAATTGCCTGGAGCTGTGACGGGGGCAGGACGGGGCATCCTGGCAGGGACTCGGTGTGCAAGGGACAGGAACACCCTGGTGTTCCAGAGCATGGCTGGGTTTGCACTGTCAAGCTTTCCCAGCACATGGCCAGCAAGCCCAAGTAAGCCTTGAATGTTCTTGCAGAGGCTGGTGGGTGTTTTCAGATGACTGCCCTGACACAGGTTGCATTTCTTGCTGCTGGCATTGAGCTTGGAGCAGGAGCCACTGCTCTGTTCTCTGCTTTGTAGCAGCCACAATGAGCTTTTTGGCTCTTGCAGGCTGGAGGCTCAATTTACAAGCAGAAACATGCTTGAATTTCTGCAAGGCAGAAATGAACAGAGTCCTTCCCATGGCAGAAGGCTCTGATGGTTTCTTCTGTGGCTCTGAGAGCTTCTTGGTCAGCTTGGTGTGACCTGGATGCTGTTGGCTCCTCCTGGCTGCAGAGGAGCCTGTGCCTGACCAGGTTCACTCCTGACATTCTGGCAGGCTTCTGCTTGCTCCTCTCCTGTGCAAATGTCAATCCCTGTCTGCTGCTTATCATTCTTGACCCAGAGCTTAGCCATGGCTGCGAGTTTGACTTTTAGCCTGTGGTCTGAGCAGGGCTTGCATCCCTTGCCTGTCTTGTGCACAGCCATTAGGAGCCTTCCTGTCTCTGATGGCCTGGACTGGCCTTGCTGTCCCAGCCAGTGAGGATGTAAAACCAGGGTCTCAGAGGTGTTTGTTCTTGATCAGTACCCATTCCTTTAGCTCTGCCCAGCTATGCTGTGCATGCTGGAAGGTGGGTGATAGGTGAGGAAGGATGCAGAGAATCTACTCCAGTGCCTGAGTGGAGCAGAGACAGGTGTGATCTTTGGTACCAGCACTGCCAGATCCATTGCATCTTTAGGTTTGGAGTCTCTACTTGACACCTCGAGGCCTGTCAGTCCTGCCTCATTAGTGTGAGAGAAGCTCATTTTAGCTTCACAGAAGCCCATCTTATTGCTGTCTTCTCCCATCAGCAAGGGGCATCTCAGTACATATTGCTGGCAGATTAGAAATGGCACCTGAGTGCTCATTTGGAGGTTAGCGACTGACAGCTTTGAAAGAGAGACCAAGTGGGAAGGGGGCTGTTTGTACTGTACTGGAGGCAGATTAGCATTGAAAGGGTGGCTGTGGTTTAAAAAAAAAATTAAAAAAGAACTGTGAAAAGGCACCTTAAGACTGTACTTGTCTTCTAATTCATATCTGCTTAATTTACTGGCACAAAATAATCTTCTCTGCTGAGAGGGGCTGTTAGAGCTGCCGCCGCTGTGTAATCAAGACTGCAGCTGCCTGGATCCAGCTCCTGTGATCGCTGTGCTCGGATCAGAATACAGAGCAGACCCAGCCTTTGTTTCCTGCTCTGGAGATTCAGAGTCCTGGCCTGTGGATGTTTTTCTACTGAGGAATTTAGCACTATTGAACAGAGCAGCCAATGAGCCTGTGTGTGCAGTGCACAGACTGAGTGGTGGTTCAGGAGTGAGTGCCTTGTCTTTCTTGAATAGGGTTTTTTGATAATTCAGTCAGTATTCCACTCTCTCACCAGCCAGACTCATCATTGTTTAGCTTTAGAAACCAGATTTTATCAGATTCCTGCCATTTGGCTTGGATGTCGGGTGAGGGAAGTCATTCGCTGCACAAAATGGGATTTTTCTATTTACTGGCAAGAGCTTGCATGCAGGCTTTGCCCAGTCATGCCTGTGCCCATGATTTTGAGAACCTGGAGTAAATGACAGTTGTGCATGTGCTGGAGTGTACAAGATCTGATGCTGAAGCTTCACATCTGAGTAGCCAAAGCAGTTGACTTCATGGTACAAGTAAAACGGGGAATTTGCCTTTTAACTTAACTTGTTCTTTCACTGGGAAATTTGATTTCTAGAAAACAAGGAGTATTTCATTACCTGAGCTTTCCTCTCCTTTTCAGGAGGCAGTGGGAATCAGTTGTCCTTCTAAGTCACTCTGCCAGGTTTCTGTCCAGGGAGCATCCACTGCGCCCCTCCAGGGAAAGATGCAGAGGGCTCGTATCCTCCCTGTGCCAAAATCTCCCGACTTACCATAAGATGTGAGGGCTTGGCTTGACAAAACAGCAAAATTTGGCAGGCTCAGCCAGCTCTGGTGCTGGTGACCTTGCGTGTGTGTGTGTGTGCGTGCCTGGAGCACGTGCGCCCGCGGAAGCGCGTCCTGCGGAGCGTTGCAGGTACAGAGCGCCCGCAGGTGATGGCTCTAATGAGGAAATATTGCTCCGCCGGCGTGTGCCCACCTGCCAGACGGCTGCAGAATAAATCACAGAGCTGCAGCGAGCTCGCAGGGCCTGACAAGCTGCTTCCCTTTGTTTAAGAACGAAGCCGGAAAAACAAACCCCAAAAATGCGGAAGGTCACACGCGACACGGTTGTTTGGGGCTGTCGGTCCCCACCAGGACAGAGGGTGGGCTCATGCCATGGCCATGGCCAGCACAGCTCGGGCTTGGCTGCTCCAAGGTCACTGCTGGGCAGCTCCTGCTGGTGTTTCTGAAGAAGATGCTCTGGATGGATATGAGGGATGGAGTGGAATGGAGGAATGGAATGGCCTCTTGTCTTCTTCCTCTGCCCTCCTTCTGGGCAGGTCTTGCTGTGTGCAGAGGAAGGATGGACAGTGGGTTGGCATTCCCATGAGGAGTCATCACTCTTTGGCTGACAAACCCTGGCCCAGGTCTGCCCTGGCAGCAGCCCTCACAAACAGAGCTGGAAGAGCCCAGCTGGGCATGGAAAAGCTGTCCTTGTGTGGGATTTTCATAGTGTTTTCTCATCCATCAGTTGATAATGAAGCTGGAAGCCTGATAAGTCTGTGAGTCTGCTGGAGTCATGTTCTGCACTGCTGAACAGCACCCTCAGATGGCCAGTAAAAGAGCAGGTTTTGTTCCATTCTGACAAAGAACTTGTAAATCACGGATACATGGGTTTGTTCCATAGTCACACTCCCTTGCCGCTCGATGTAGAAATGTAATTTGTATGTTTAAATTAAAATTTTAACTTGCAGATGGACACACTTCACAACCAGCAAAGGCAAAACCTTCTTCAAAACTGAATGAAAGGTTTCCTGAATTTAAATGAATTTTTAAAAGTACTTACTTGGTGAGAAATATATGGCTGGTGATGTTTCGGGGAACAAAGCAGTTCTTGAGAAACCACAAATTTCACCAGTGTTTTGCCACTCCTAGTGGGAAGTGCTCTGAGATAATCCTCATACCTTTCCTTTTGTGGCTTTGCAGGACATGGTGCGTCGGGGAGAGATCATAGACGATGACGTGGAAGATGAATTCTATCTCCGTCGCCTGGACGCCGGGCTCTTTGTGCTGCAGCTCATCTGCTACATCATGGCAGAGATCTGTAATGCCAATGTTCCCCAGGTAAAGCTGTGCACAAGGTTGGCAGATCATCTGTGTTTCCATCCATGATGCAAACAAGGCTCTAAATCCTTGCAAATGCTACCGGGTTGAATAATCGTCTCTCGAATTCCCTTTATGGGAGGAAATCTCCTGCTTATTTCATTTGTGTACATACACCTCCATCAAGTTGCAGCAGTTATGAGGGCTTTAGAGGGGACAGAAGCTGATTATTGTCACTCAGTTCATACAGTCTGTGTGAGCAAGGTCAAGGTTTGAAATGGAAAATTGCTGTGAATGCCACTGCTGAGGGAGCAGTGGAAGGGAACCTGCTCTCAGGAGGTCTCAAAAGGCACAGCTACAGCAGGTGACTTTTCTTGATCTGTGCAAAATGCTGCATCTTTCCTGGTGTGAATATGTATGGGTTTGTGAATATGGTCTGTGGCTACTTGTACCTGTGCCATGTGCCTTCCTGGGTGTTCCCGAGTAGATGGTCTGGGACTGAGGATGATCAAAGCTGAGTTGGGTTTTGTGGTGCTCAGGTCTCTGCTCATCCCTCAAAGTGGACAAAAAGTGGGGCATGGATTTGTATTGTATTGAAGATCACTTTCTTCTCTTTCCTATCCCCCATCAGATCCGTCAGAGAGTCCACCAGATCCTGAACATGAGAGGCAGCTCCATTAAAATTGTTCGACACATCCTGAAGGGTGAGTTGAGATATCCCTGTGCAAGTGTCTCACCGATTCCAAGGACAGCTTGGTCACTGCTTTGTAGGATGAACCTTCACATGTAATTCTCCTTGGCTTCATGCACATCTCCAGGCAGCAGCTGAGCAGTGTTCTGAGGTCCTGGCAGGGCTGGAATCACCCTGATTAGTGACTTGCTTTGCTCTGCCTCCGAGTTAGGGCACTTGCTGTAGCTCCTGTCAGGGAACGGCGCATCACTTCACGCTTCCATCAACTCCAGCCTGGCTGGGACTTGCTGCTGACATTAATGTGAAAGTAAATATTTAAGGGAAGTGTACACGCGTGCTAGAGGGAAAAATAGTGGAGTCTCATCTTTCATTAACATGGCCCTGCACTTTACCATCTGCACCATATTAGTACCCACGGTGTATTTGTCTTGTTCTTAGTGTCAGATTAATATGGATTATAGCATTAAAGTATCCTCTGTAGCTTTAAAATGTAGCTGTTGTGATTTGCAATCCCAGTTTTAAAGTGCTGCTTGTTATTTTTAATGCTTATGTTGAATTAGAGCAGTGCCTATTTGATCTGTGGCCCTCCTCTGCAGCCTCCTGTCCTTCAGCAGCAGCAGCACCCAGTGCTACTGGGGGAGAGGAGGACAGGACTTGGGCTCTGCCCACAGCCCCTCAGAGCTGTGAGGCTTAGCAGGAGCAGCTGGGAACCTCCTGCCAGGAGAAGGTGCCTCCTCGTGGGATGTGTCTTCCCCTGAGGGGCTGTGTTGTTTTTGGTGAGGGACAAGGAGCCTGTTTCTCTTCTGGAGGCAACAATTATGTTCTCCTGGCCTTTTCTTCCCCCCACTTCAACACTGGCAGGTACAGGCAGCTTTTTTGTTACAGAACCTGTCGGTTTTCTCCCTTCTCATATGCAGGAAAAAAGGGATCAGAAGGATGGCTGGTATGACGAAATTAAGAGTGATTTTCTGACAGTGTGAGATTACCTGCAGCTATAGGCAATCTCTTTGGCTCTTGTCCTTGGCCACCAAGTGCAAGTTAATGCCTGCTGATGAGCAGGGGTGCTGGATAGGATGTCTTTTTTGACTTTAATTATGATTCTTGACGATTGCTGCCTCCAAACTGCCCATTCCCAGTGTAGAGCGTGGCACACGTCCGCGTTCAGATTCCCACTCTTGCCCTGGGTCCCTGAGGGAGTTGTCTGCACACCTCACCGGATTTGCACACCTCATGGTCACGGCTGGGCTTGCTGATTTACATACCAAGCTGAATGAGAGGGCAGCTGCATTAAAATTTCATCGGATTCTTTCTTTTCCCAGACACTGACTTGCATTGTGAAACTTCCTCTGCAGTTGTATGGTGTGCTGTGAGCTGAGGGTGGGTGCTCTCAGCAGCACAGTGTTCCCTGCCTGAAGGGGCACACGTGGCTCACTAATAATACAGGGGTAGATCCAGAGTTTGGGGCTCTGACTGCAGCTCTCCCTAACTCTTACGCTTGCCAGTTTTAGAGACTTTTGCCACCAGAGTAGTCAAGACCTTGGCGATAAATTTCCTAATGGGCTCTTTGAAATCCCACAATGGGGCCCAGCAGATCCCTACAGGCAGGAGCTACACTGGGCTCAGCTGCTGTCTGGGCTCTGAAATTCGAGTTTCTCAGTAGTCACACACCTGTGTCCACATCCATGGGCAGTGTAGATTCAGCAGCTTTTAAAAGCAGTGGCACTTAAGGACAAGCACCTGCTGCTCCAGGGCAGTCAGTCTGTTGGTTACAACTTCCCATTGGAGCAGAGGTTTGGATGTGGACCCTGCAGCAGGCTGCCGTGGGGCTGAGGCCAGTCAGGCACTTCTGAAACTTCATTGGAGTCAGAACTGCAAGTGACTGAGAGATCAGGAGCTTGAGCCTTGGCTGGAATGTTTCCAGGGCTCTTTCCAACTTGCTCTCAGGACAGATGAGGGCTGGTTTATTTTTACTTTTCGTTCAGTGTTTTGCTCTTGTTCAGTTTCTATTTTCTGTTTTTGCATACTAATTAGATGCTTGGTTTTTTTGGTTTGATTTTTATGGCCTACATATTCTCCATGTTTCTCTGGCAACCTGACAGCTGATGGATCCCTTGGGGTGGCCCAGAATTACTTACGATGCAAGCAAGGAAGCAAGACTGTTTTCTTATGATAGGGCTTTCAAGGGGGAGGAGTGGGCAGGAAATAACAGGAGGCTCATTAATGCATTTCTGCAGGCTGACCAGTCCTCCCACACTTCCTTTTTCTTGAATATCAAGCATTTCTTGTAACGGGACAGTTAGTTTGTGCTTTGGAAGAAAACGACTGAATGGTGTGTGCCCTGGCTGGGGGGGGATGTTTTGGGGGTGGAGGGTGGATTCAGGACAGTGAATGGTGTCTGTGTCTTGAGGCAATGCCTGGTCTCCATCTCTCACTGGGAATGGAGTGAGGCACAAGCCTCTCTGAACAGTGATCCTTGGCTCTGGAATGGCAAAGCTCCCTGTTCCTCCCTGACGCAGAGGGATTGGGCATTGGTCCTGGCTCCCTCAGGCAGCCCCTGCTGAGGCCCCTACCCACAACACCTGGTCACATCCGTGGTGTCAGGTGAGCAGGCACCCTGGGAGCTGGGCAGGTGGAGTGCAGCCCAAGCCTGTTAGCACAGGTAGGCACAGAGGAAGGGTCAGTGTGCTGTGAGGACAGAGCTCAGGCTGGCTCGTGGTTCCTCCGTCTGTTCAGCCTTTGGAGCTTCCAATATCCATTACAAGCCTCAGTATTTCCCAATTGATTTTTACTGTTCTGTAACCATTGTATTTTGTCTAATGAAGCAGAAACCAATCTCAGGCCCTTTCCCTTTGTGTAGCTACAGCAGTGTGTAAGCTCTGGTTAACTGTTGGCAGAGGCAGCTTACATTTGATTTCTTTTTTTTCCCAGTCTCAGCGAAGTGTTGGTATTTTAAATAAAAAAGTAAATACATAAATTCTCAGTCAGAGATTTATTTTTTAAGCCTGGTTCTGGGGGAGGTTATATCTGATCTCTTCAAATGAGCATTAGCAGCTGTCAGAACCCAGTAAACAGTCACTGGGGCTTTAGTCTTACAAAGCCTAAATGTTTAGAAGGAGAAATGCTGAGCTTTTGGACCAGATTAGAGGAATTTGTGTCTTGCTTTTGTCTGGGTGATCTGGCTGGGACAAAGGAAGGGCAGTGTCATTAGTGGCACTCAGCAGTTCTCTGCTTGAGCCTTAGTCTGAGCACTCTGTCCTTGAGCTGGGAGTGGAGCAGCCCCCAGCCCACTGCCCACTGGGTGGATTCTCCAAGGGCAGAGCTGTTGGAGATCACAGCCTTCTCTCAGCTGGGCATGGAGAGGCCATGGTGGGTGGGAAGTGCTGCCCTTGGGCTGCAATAAGCAGCACTTGCATCTGCTTTGGCTGTTCCAGGGGCACTTTCCCTGATGGAGCATGGAAAGGGCTGCTGGGGACAGAGCCAGCTCCTCCCTGGGCACGCTGCTGACAGAAGGCTCTGGTACTGCCTGAGGGCACAGGGGAGACTGAGCTAAGTGCCAACCTTGGCTGGGAAGGCGACCCCATCCCTGTGCACTGGGATCATCTCCTGGCTGAGGTTTGGATCCCCGATGCAGTGGTGAAGCCCTGAGCCAAAATGTGCACAGCGGCGCTGGGGCCTCACTGCCCCACAGCAATCAGCCCATACACAGGGAATCCATCCTTGTAGGAGCTTCCTGCTGCCCTTAAGAGTGATGGAAAGTGGCCCCTCCACTGAGGGAAGGAGCCCTGAGCTGGTCCCTTTGCCAGGACTTGAGGTTCACTTGCAGCAAACCTCAGCATTACCACCTGCTCTTGTTACAGGTACTGGAACAGTTTATAAATATTAAAAAGATATCTCTCAGAGGCCTGGAAAAGAGCTCTTCTGCTTGTATGTGGAGAGTGAGAGAAAGTGCACGCAGGAGGGAAGACTCCCACATCATCTAACTTCTCCCTGTCCTCGCTGCTTCCAGTGCTCTTATAACAAAGGCTTTGATGGAGCTCAGAGCATGTAGCACTGCTAAACGTATAAATATTAAAGCAAAGTTTCTACAGCAACTTACCATTCAGAGCTGAATACAAGCTGTTCTGTTTGTTTGGAAGAAGGGAAAGAATGAGAGCAGGCGGAGGCAGGGAAGCGCTGTGTAACCAGCAGCTCCTGATTTCCTCAGATTTGTTCAGCTCCTTGCTTCTGCAGCTCAAAACCTGCTTTTTATTTTCTCTTTTTAAGCCATCTTTGATTATGCAGGTTCTGGTGGCAGGAAGGAGGGAGCTGGTGTGGGATGAGAGCTGCTAAGATCCAAATGAGTGTCAGGAAGGAGAGCTGCAGAGGGAATGTTTGGTTCCCTCGGTGTTTGGCTGTGTGCATGGATGGGCAAGATCTTGGTCAGGGTCCAGGGTCCTCTGTCTGACAGCAAGGAGTTTGGTTTTAATTAAATCTGAACTGGTGGGTTTTCTTCTGTGTGGTTAAAAGTACTAGTAGATTGGGGAATTGGGGTCTCCTTGACAAAGATCCCCTTCAGGATGCTTGGACAACAGACAGGTTAAACCCAGGACTGGGAATGTTTAACAGTTGCATCACTACCCCTGACTGACCTTTCCTCATGACACTCATTGTTCAAAGAGACCCAGGAAGCTGGTGATGTCTGGCACTGTTTGTATTTCTTGGGAATAATACATGGTTCCTGTGCCAGGGAATGGGTGCTCCTGGGTGCTGGTGTCTGCCTGGGGCAGGGCATTCTCTTGGCTCCCTCTGCCACAAAAGCTGTAATGAGGGTCAGCGAGTGTTTGTTATGCAAAGCTTTAACCCTGGGGATGGGCAGGAAAACCATCAATGCTCCTTGCATTAATTCCCATTCTGCTGTTTGCAGTGGATGTGGATGTAGGTTCCTGCTGTGCTGTCTGCAGGAGCTGCTGCCCCTCATTCACACTCAAAGCCTGTGTCCGTCTGCTCTCTCCCTGCAGAGTATGCGGAGAACATCGGGGATGGGAAGAACCAGGAGTTTCGGGAGAGTGAGCAGAAGCGGATCCTGGATCTGTTGGAGAATTTCTGAGGACCAGGAGGCCAAACTCTGTGTCAGCTGCAAGGATTCAGTGCTGGTTCTCCCTCTGTGTCTGCCCACGAGGACACGGCGCCAGTTCTCCCTCCTTCTGCCCCTCCTCCAGCCTTGATTGCACGATGAAAGTGATGTTTCTATGAAACTGCTTCTAAATGGGATTTGGGAGATATTAAAGATAGTTTCCTTTTTTTTTTTAGCTCCTGGTTTGTTATTTAAGCAGTGTGCTGTGAGCAGAGCTGGAACCGTGTGTCTCTCACCAGATCATCACGAGGTTTCCCTTTTTTTTCCCATTTTCCCCCCTAAGTCAATCTGTGGGGATCAGTGTGAAAAAATATGAGTGTATGCTTTGGAAGGAGGGCAGAGAGGAAGCCTAGATGGCTCAAGAGACTGTTTGCAAGTCATTCCAGCCTTATCCATTAATGAAAACATACAACCCCTGCTCTGACAGGAACCAGGGAGGCTGGAGCAATGGTGTGTGTCCAGTTCAGCTCTTCTTCAGTGGCACAGGGAATCCAGGGATTGGCCAGATCAGCTATTCCTGTTAAATCTTCCCAAAGGCAGGTCAGAATCAAAGGCAGGTTCTGACACAGGTCACTGTGTCTCCTCCTGAAGGGCACATGGGAGTCAGGCTGTTGGGGTTTTACCCAGAACTAGGAGGGAGGGGAGGTGAGCAGTGACAGGCCCAAGTTCCATCACCTTCCTTTCACAGCCAATTTTGGGTCTTGCCTGTGATTGTTCAGTCTGGTTTCTGCATGGGGAGCAGAGCTCTTACAGCAGCAGCAGCTCCTCAAGAGCAGAGGGACAGGCCTGCTCACCCAGCACTGTGAGCTGCAGGGAGGCTGAGGGCATCAGCAGCTGCCTTCCTGCCCCAGGGGAAGGGGCCACAGCTCATTCCTGTCACCCTCTGCACCACACTGTGATTTTGGGTGTCACCATCCCAGACCTCGGCACTTCCCTGAGCCAGGACTCCCAACTGGGATAGGAAGTAGCTGAGAATATTTTCCTGCATCCTCTTTGCTGCTGCTAAAGTTAATGACTGTCATCACAAACCATCGAGGCTCCCGCAAGCTGGGCTGTGCCTAATTTAGAGAGATTTGCATGCTGGCAGCATTCATTTTTTATCTCCAAGAAAAATGCATTGTCAGGGAAGCTTAGAGTCTCCCTTCAATCCTGACTGCTCAGGCGCTGCTGGCCTGGCGCTATGGAACGCTGGTGTTTAGGGGATCAGCACGGGAAGTCGTGGCTTCAGCAGCCACAAAAAGCTGCAAAAGTACATTTTTGGTGCAGAACTTGTTTGAATTCCACATTTCTCCCTCCTGTTTAAGGTGTTTTTTCCTATAGCTTTCAGATGTGTTTAGGTTTTTACTTGAGCCTAGGAGTCCTTCCCTTTCCATGCCATGGCCAGTGGAGTTGTGGTCAGAGCTGGTCTCTGGTTCCCCATGGAAGGTTCCCTTGCACTGTGATGTTCCCTTGTGATGGAAGAGCTGAGGAGAAAGGGAGGGATATGAGATGGAGGATTTGAGGCAGAGCAGGAGGGGGACTTAGTGAACATGAAACAGCTGTGGCTGAGAAGTGAGGCCACGTATCTGTGGGAGAAAAGGGCAGGGAATGTCTTGAGAATAGTGCAATACCTACCTCAGGGTAAGGTAAGTTTATAAATCTAAATGTAAGTCTTTAACCTGATTCTCTCTGTTTGCCACACGTGTGTGTGTACCTGTGATAATTTCCCTGCACATCAGGTGAGTGTGGGTGTGCAGTGCACAATCACTGCTCCAAGTTGGCTCCTCTCAGGTGGGGAAATCCTCCAGCAGCATCTGCTGGGAGTGAAATCTCAGTCACTGGGTTGTGCCAGTGAACTCACATTGGAAGCACTCACTGCAAGGGACAGCAGCTGGAGGAACCCAAAACATGATGCTGTGGCATGTGGGTGTCCTGGACTCCCAGGGGAGTAGGGAAGGGTCCCAGTGCTGCTCCAAGTGCCAGCAGTCAGTGCTGTCCTGGCTCAGGAGAAGGGTCACAATTTCCCACCTGGAATGGGGACAGTGGCTGATGGAGTGAAGTTGATAGGGCTCAGCATCATCCTGGGAGCTGATGGTCCCCCTGCAGGGCTGGGGATGTGGTGCCACCCCTGCACTGTCCCTTGTGGCTCCCATGGCCGTGGTACTGCACCTGGGCAGCAGGAACACCTTGTGCAGAGTGTTTTCACTTATTTGAGTCTTCCCAAGACAAAGGAGGTGTTGTGGAATTAGGGAATGGCAGCATGCCCATCCTGCCCAGCCACTGCTGAGGATGCTCCAGATGTTGCCAAGGAGTTCATGCAGGGCCGATTCCTACATGTCAGGCTTTTACAAGACTCATGATGAATTATTCTCTTCTCCTAATTTCCAAACTCTTTCAGAGGGAGGAACCCCACTGCTCCAAAGGGCTGATCTTCTGCTGGGGGGTCCCAGTGTGCTGGAGAGACTGGAAGCAGCTTCCTACCCTCTTAGGACTGAAGTGTGTGAAGTCCCTTATCTTGTACAAAACCCTGGTAAAGCATGAAAAATCCACTTGATGTCCCCAGGGCCTGTCAGGTGCTGCATTGGGGTCTGACTCTCCAGCACCTGGCACAGATGGGAGGTTGGAGCTCCCCACTCCTGCTGTGCTCCCCTTGCTCCTGGGATCATCTCTATCCCGGTGCTGGCCTCTGGGCTGGCACTGCCACTCCTGCTGCTTGTGCCTGAAGAAATCCCCACTCCATAAATTATTTCAGCAGATAAGAAATGAAATTTGGTGAGGGAGATGCCCTGAAAGATGGTGATGCCCAGAGAATTGTGATCCTGGTGATCACTCCAGATCCTGCCACCCACACCACGGCCCCACTTCTGGGAAACACCAGATCTTCTGCCGTGGTCCGTGGGATGGGCTGAGGGCCCACCTGGGCCCAGTGTTATTAATTAATATAATTATCCAGCTCAGTGTGCTGCTCCTGGCCAGCTCATTTGTGCTGTCATGTTGAGCAGCACAGAAAAGCCTTGGAGGTGTGAGGACGGATGCCCTGAGTCTTGGCAGCTGTGGAAAATGATGTTACTGTGGTTGGGAGAGGATTAAAAGGTTGAGCTAATAACGGATTTTCTTAAGGAGGCATCTATAGGCTGTGGACAGGGGGATTTGTGCCCTGGTTTAAGCCTGGTGGTTTCTGTGGCCCTGGGGCAGCAGCATCAGTGTTGGCTTTTGGGCTAAACGTGGGGTTTGGGAGGGGGTGTGGGAGCCCCCGGGGCTCCAGCCTGGTGAGAGGGATAGCAGGGACATCTCACTGGGTGACAGGAGCCTGGTGGCTTTGGCTCCTCTGTGAGCCCTCAGCAGGTCGAGCTGTGCACTCACCTGCCCTCTCTGCACTCGGGGCACGGGGCAGCAGCGTGTGCAGAGACAGACACCCCTCCCCATCACCCTCCTTCCTCGCTGTTTCCCTGTCTCTGATTGTAAACAGATTTGACTAAAGAGGTAAATGAGAAGGTAATTAGAGGGAACATGATGGATGAGGCACTCTGGTGATGGTAGGCAGGAAACTTGCCCTCCAGGAGAAAGGAGCTGGGGAGGGTGTCCTTCAGCAGGAGCATCGGCCCTCAACCAACGGTGCTCCTGCTTCCCCCTGCAGCAGGATTCTGTGATGCAGTGCTGGGAACTCTGACCCCCGGGGATGCCCAAGGCTGTGGGCACAGGCTGCTGCAGGAGGTGGGATGAGCCTGTCATCCGGACATCTGGGTTTGCCAGGGCACGGATCCCAGGTTTGGTACAGGATGGACGAGGCTGCTGAGCACAAGCACAGGATTTAAAAGCAGGAAAGCAGCAAGGGGTGGAGGAGATGCTCTCCACAGTCTGTGGGGCCATTGGCAGATGGAGTTTAGGGTTTGGTCGGACTGAGGCTGGGCTGGGATTGGCTGGGACAAGTCCTGGGGGATCCAGTGTGGGAAGAGGGAGCGAGAGGGATGTGACACCAGTCCCGTGGTGGGTGATGGGGTAGAAGTCCGGTGCTGGTGTTGGGAGGGCATTAATCCCAGTGGCAGGAGCGCTGTTTTCCTCCTGCTGGGAATGGCGGGAGCTGGCAGCACTTCCCCCTGGCCATGGGAGACAGGCACCGTCCTTGCTGTGTGTCCAAATCCATCTTCAGCTCCGCTCCCAACTGAGCCTCACTAAACGGGGAAAAATGAGTGTAAATCATGGCTGAGGAACATCTCCTGATATCCCAGTGGAGGGGCCGAGGCTGCGCTAAATACAGCGAGAGGCTGTCAGTGCTGGCAACAAACCGTCAGCAGCAAAATAAGTCACTTACACTATTGATTTTCTTTTTTAATATTTTTTTTTTCCTTTAAGGCCTGGCTCTCAGGGAAAGCTTTTCTCCTGGGGCAGGAAATCATCTGGAGGAGGAAGGGCTGGTTGGTTTGGACATTCGATAGTTTTTTACATTTAATTTTTTTGGTGCTTAATGGTTTGGAAAGAGGGAACTGTTCCACAATGACGGACACCTGTGATGGTGCTCCTCTCCATCGGGAACCTGGCAGTGGGTTCTGCAGAGGAAGGAGTTAATGGTCTGGAAACGGGCTTGAGTTGTTCTCTGAAGAAATAATTCTTTTCAAGTCATTTTCCTCTGAATTTTATGCTTTAGAGACTTCGCTGTGTGGGGGCTGCTCTGGGCACAGGAGCCTTTGGCTCCCAAAGCCTCCACGTGCTGTGGGGGTTCCTGCTGCCCTCCCCACATTGTGCTGGGACCCCCAGAGCTCCCTGGGGTGGGGTGCAGGGCTGTGGCCCCTCCAAACCAGGCAGGGGGGTGGAAACACTGCGTGTCCCTGCCCCAGGGATGCTCCCTCTGCTCTCCCAGCCAGGTCGTGGCTCTGGGAAGGGCTGTGCTGGCAGGGGCACAAGGAGCCCGTGGTGGTGCTGGTGTGTCTGGAGCACCGTTCCCTCTCCCCAAAACACTCTCCTGCTCGGTCTCTTTGGTTTTTGATGCTGTTGTGGCTGTTGTGGAGGGGGTTGGTGAGTTGTGTTTTCTCACCTGAGTTCCTGCCCACCACCTCCCCGGCAGCTTCCTGCACTGGGGGATGCAGGCGGGCTGTGCCTCCGTGGCTGGCTGCTCCCGGGATGATTTGTGGAGGAGCAGGCTGTAATGTTGCCTGGCGGGAGCATTGTTTTCCTGCAGCGCACGCAGACCTTTGCAAATAATCTAATAATGCAGGAATGTCAAACTTCAGCTGTGGAAGGAAATCCTTTTATACAGGAATTGTCAAGTCTCTAAACAAGTATCAGAAATGAGCTCGGTATCAATGTGGAGGGTGTTTATTCTGCCCGTCAGAGAGACGAACAACCCAATTCACTCTCCCAGGCAGACGCAGATTTGAGTGTTGGTTCCTGGACCTCAGGAGAGCTCAGTGCTGAGCCTCGGGGTGCCCCCACACGAACCCTCAAAGAGGTGAATTTCAAAATAATGCACGAGGCAGCTCCCAGTGCTTCAGCAGCTCTGGGGTTTGGGGTTTGGATTTTTTTTCCTTCCAGTTGCTGCTGAGGTGGGGATGGCATCAGAAGGAGCATGAGCAGCCCTTGGGAGCAAGAAGGAAGGGGCCAATCCTCTTGCTTTCATTCTGGGTGTCCTTGGGCAGTGCCAGGCTGGGGCCATATCCTTAGGGGGTGGTGCCTGTGCCCCAGTGAGCAGATCACCCCAACTGCCCCACAGGGTCTGGGTCCTTCTGGAGCTGGTGCCCTGTGAGGTGCTGCTGCTCTGGCTGAGCCCCCACCCCCTTCCAGCCTCATCCTGCTCTTCTAAGCTCCACTGCACCCTCCAGCTTCTCAGGAAGCCTTTGCCCTGTGGACGGATGTCCCAGGAAACACACATGTCAACCTCGTGGACACACAAGCTGTGATCGTGGGGGATGTGATGTCACTGGGATCTTTGTGGTGTCACAGCACGGAAGCAACCACTGGATTCCCCCATCTGGCAAGTGCCCCCCTGAGCAGAGCTGAGTGCTGGGCAGGAACCTGGTGCCGGCAGAGATAAGGAGCGTTTCATCCTCGAGGGTGAGTCCCTGGGCCTGTTCTGCTGGAACAGGAGCCCTGTGAGGGAGGTGCTGGCTGTTCAGAGCAATAACAAGTGTGCAGATAAGGGGCCTCGTTACACAGTGGGTGCCACATCCGTGCTCTGGGAGCTGCTGGCTGTGCTCCCACGGCTGTGTGTGAGCAGCCTCCCCCCGTGTCCCTGTCAGACACACAGGGGCTCGTTGGGGCTGCATGGCTGCACCCACAGGCAGCATCTGCCCGGGGACTCTTCTCTGGTAGATTAAAATTGAGGAGGAAAATGAAACAAACCTTCACAGCGCGCTTGAGACGTGCAGGCTGTGACTCTTCCCCATCCACCGGGCCCTGCACAGCCCAGTGCCCGTTTGTCATCCGCTGCGGTGGCAGAAAATCAGCTGGAAATGGGGCTTAATTCAGGCTCTGCCTCTAGAGGTGTTCCCGGCTCCAGGAGGAATTTATGCTCTTTGCTTCCTCCTGGCATGATTTAAATATCTCTGATGGTGCCTGTGCAGGTTTCAGCCCTCGAGGTTCAGCTGCGCAGCCTTGGCTTCCACGTGGGGGCTGTGCCAGCCTTGTGTTGGGGGTGCAGGAGCTGGGCTGGGACAGGGGACCCCTGCCCATGCCTGGGATGCATCATCCTCACTGGGTGATGCTTCCAGCTTCTGCTCTGGCCATGCCTGTGGGATGCTTTGCAAAGGGGGGGTGCCAGGTCTAGGGAGCACAGTGTGTAGCTGCTGTTTCAGTGTGGGCTTGTGTCCCCTGGCTGGCCTGTGGCAGAGGATAGTCCCTGGACCGGAGGGACTGGACCCATCTCACAGAATGTGGGGCACAAAAGCACTTGGCCTTTGCTACTTCTGTTGCACTTGACCCTGTGCATGAGCCCCATCTCTTGGAACATGATCCCTCTGTTTTGGTGCATGGGTTCTGCCTCCACACAAGGCTCTGGGGGATCTGATGCTTTTGCTTTGTCAGGATCAAGCCCAGAGTCTCTCCTCAAGGCAGCCCTGTTTGCTCAGCAGCTCCAGGCAGCTTTCCTTCAGTGAGTTTGGAGCCCTTTGCTGCTGCTGTCAGTGTCCCAGAGGGGGATCCTCTGAACCCAACTGGCCATGGGACCCTCCAAATCCAGTCATTGCCATGGCGCCCATTTGTCTGTCACTGCCACTCCCTCCTTCCTTCAGCTTTTAACTCCAGAGGGAGTAATGAACTTGGGCAGAGATCAATGCTCTGCTCTGAGCTGGGCTTTATTCTGACATGCGGCAAATGCTGCAGTGGGTACAACTTTTTTTTTTAATTATTGATTAGTAACGCTGGTACAAGGCAGCTCAGCTCCTGCCCAGGGACCTGCCTTGCTGGGGGGAATGGGAAAAATACCCCCACTCCTTCTGCTGGAGCCCTGCTGAGGGAAGGGCATGGAAATACAGTCAGTATTTTCAAATCAAATTTAAAGAATCTCTTTGTAGCAAACATCTGTCATCTCGCGGCAGAAAACACCTGAAATAATCTGATTTTTACAGTTTATCTGGATAGCAAATATCCTTCCTATTGCTCTGGCGTGCATAGATACTCTCGTGTGAGTGACATCTGCCCTGTGCCTCCCCCAGTGCTGAGGCCGGTGTGTAGGGCAGGGATGTGGCACCCCTGGGTCCCTCAGGGCATTTTTAGGGTGTTCTGCAGCTGTGACCCACTGCGAGGTGCAGCAAAAAGGATCTGGTGCTGTCAGGGGGTTTGGCCTCGAGATTTGTGGAGCCAAAGGGAGATTGGGATCCTGCCTGTTCCATGAATTGCTGCTCATGGCAGGAGCAGGGTGGTGGTTCCAGCCCGCTCTGGAGTGGGGGATCCCTGCCTGGCTGCTGCCACCGGCCACGCTGTACTGTGTGTGAGCCCGCACCCACCCTGGCTTTTAATTTCGAGACAAATCCTGCACGGTCTGGGGCAGGGATCGGGATACACGTGGGGATACGTGCTCTTGCTCTTTCCTTGACGTTTAAAGACCCCTCAAACTGCTCCCAGATGGGTCCCGGCCCCCGTCAGTGCAGCCGGAGCCCCGGGCACCGCACCCCCGGCACGGCGTCTGCAGACGCTGGGGCCGTACCTGGATGTTTGGGACCGTGCTGGGCTGAGCGGTACCGGGCTGTGCCGTGCCGGGCTGGCCGGGCGGAGCCCCGTGCAACGCCGGGCGCTGTCCCGGGTGCTGAAGCCTCTCTCGCCGCGACCGGCGGTGCCCGGGGGTCTCGCCCTGCGGGGAGCGGAGCCGGGGATCGCGGGGAAAGACCCTTCCCCGGGTGGGACCCGCGGGTGCCGCGGTGCCGGGGAGTGTCGGCGCTGCCGGTGGTCCCTGCGGGGCGGTGCGGAGGGTCCCGGCGGTGCTGGGGGGGTCCCGGCGGGACGGGGTGGGGAGGTCCCGGAGGAGGGG